>QLNU02001235.1:0-15785 GCA_006491805.2 Dysdera silvatica | reverse complement strand
GCAGCAAATTTTCGATGAAAAGTTTACCACTGAGAAATTTGCAAAGGCGGAAATTTTTTGTTGGAAAATTGTATTACTAATTTTGATTTGTTATGGTCAGAGGCATAACTAGACATTGGAAAAGGGAGGATTGAAATGGACTATGCCCTAAGAGAGGTTCAAAAGGTAGCAAATTTGTGAATGGTTATAAAAAGATGACTTTGAAATAACCGTCCCAGGAGAGTGAAATTGAAAATTTGACAAAAGCATCAAAATCTCTGTTATGCCCCTAGTTACTTTTGGTTAGATTGGGCGGCAAAATATGTAAGCCCAGGCCCGTAGCTAGACGACTGTTACGGGGGGGCTTAAAATTCGTAAATGTTTTTATGTATTTTATTAATATATTTAGTAATACTAAATATACAAGCAAACTAATATATTTAATGTTAATAAATAAATTTGTTAACGCAAATTTTGCATTGAAAACTTATAAATTTTAGTATAGCTCCCTACAATTTCCCCTACCCTTATTATAAAATATATGAAGATTAAAACCTCAGTAAAAAAATTATATACGTAAGATCTACGGTAGAAAGCGATTTGAATATATTTTATCGTTAAAGAAAAATTACCGTCGTTATAACCGACGTCGTTATAAACGTTTTTCACTATAGTTCTATCTATGTTCTTTGGCATTGCTATGTATTAGTATGGGGAAATGTGACTACAAAAATGACTATACTTTATTTTCAAATGTAAATTTTCACAAATACATTTTGGGGGTGAGGATGGCTAATTGAGTGACATTTCAAGCATTTGAAAGCCCTCCTCACACCGGTTTGCGAGGCCCTGTGCGTATATTGAAATTTTATGAATTTGGCAACATATAGATTAAACAACCTATATTGGCAACATTGAATATACGTGGCGTTATATGTGGTGAAGTGTTTTTGCATGGGAACCGGAAGAATGGGTAAATCTGTTATAGCAACATTATTTCTGATCGCGGTTTTTATTTCAAAAACATTTGGACTTTACTTTCATATATCTGAGACAGAACGCAAATGTTTCATTGAGGAAATCCCAGACGAAACGTTAGTTGTCGGTGAGTTGGGTATTACATTAAATTACAATATGCGTGTTTCTCTTTGGTAAAACGTATTTCTTTTATAAAAGTTCAGTTTATCGTTTTAGATGAAAGGCGACACTATTGAGATTTCTTGAATCAAATTAAACAAATGCTTATTAATACTTGGGCATCGTTTTGACGCCGTTGTCAATAGAACTTTAAAAAGTATCTGTGTATAAATGTAAAGTTGAAGAAATCCAGGGTAAAAGTGTACCATCTTATTTGACACTAGTTCTAGTCAAATCACTTCCAAAGGAACTTCAGCAAACGCTGCTATGTGGTGCATCTGTGCTTCAAGCCTGTGCACAGGATTCCAAAATGTGGGTATTCAACGCCCACACATTTCAAGGTAGTGGCTTCCAACCTAATTGAGGTGAAATAGAAAGGTAGACGTTGTGGCTATGGTATTATTGAAGCCTGTTTTTTATCAAATTAGTGACTATTTCTAGAAAACCGACCAGTTGGTAATACTGACCTACAAAACGGCAACTTTTTTTGTTAAGTTTTATATTTTTTTGGCACTACTGCACGAGATGTTACCCCCCTAAATCTAATCAGTGTTTCCAAACACTGGTAATCCGCACAAGGCGACTAGCTGTCATGTTGTTTACGTCGGTTTTGGGGATTTTCGTCCTTTCCTTTCCTTTTCCCCGTTTTTAAATTCACACATATCTTACCTTGCATACATAATCCTTAAAAAAAAAAAAAAATCAAATGCTCAGATATTTTCACTACAACGAACACAGCCAGACGAGAGAGCAACGTTAAGCAATCACTAAATTAAATGGCATCTCAAACCAGTTATCACTGCATTACACATGTGTATGTAACGCCAGACTTCGTTCTAGTAATGCTGAAACACGCTGTAAATTAGCGAGGTCTGCTAAAAAAAAAGCTAGATTTTCTAAAATATTAGCTAGATCTAATAAAATACCTCCTCTAAAGTACCTTTTCTAAAATACCACACTAAAGTACCTCCTTTAAAATACCTTTTCTAAAATACCTTCTCTAAAATATCTCCTCTAAAGTACCTCTTCTAAAACACCACCTTTAAAATTCCTTTCCAAAAATTCGTCCTTTTTAAAAATACCATCTCTAAAATACCTTTTTTAAAATACTTTCTCTAAAGTACCTTTTCTAAAATATCTCCTCCTATATATCTCTTCTAAAATGCCGCCTCCAAAATATCTCCTCTAAAATACCTCCTCTAAAATACCTCTTTTAACATACCTTCTCTACAATATCTCTTCTAAAATATCTTCCCTAAAATTCCTTTCCAAAAAATTCTCTAAAATAACTTTTTTAAAATACTTTCTCCAAAATACCTCCTCTAAGCTATTTTCTCTTCTTGTCAGATGTTAGTTTCCTAGCTAAGTACATATTATTGTGAGGAAACACTGAGACCAATTTTGGCCAAGTCCATGCACATGCGCAGAAGGATCGCTCTCCAGCCGATCTGCTTTCCCGTTATGGGCTAGTGACTCTGTTACGTTACAAATCCATCTAGTGCAACTTTTAGTGATTTCTAGCGGAAAGTGAGGTAAGTGGGTGATGTCTCGTGCAGTGACCTCCCTTTTTTTTTTACCTTGTTTGGCACAGCATGATCCTCGTTGTCCTTGAGTCATTAGAATTCAGCTATATTTTGTAACAGCACTATTTTGATTATTAATTCAGCACTATTTTGTAAAATTGATTTCTCGTGCTTGTCTGTCTACCATTTTTTTTTCTAATTGCTTCGAAGTTAAATGTATATCAGCAGTGCATGTTACTTCCTTGTCACTATGGATGCCAAAACTCATGCTATACTCTTGAAATCGGTCCGAGAATTGTACGTTGAGCCATTTCTGCACACAAGCTTATCACACTGTACGTATAGCATCACTTAGTTTTTGGACCATTAACAGAAAGAAAATTAGACGTAGGGTCGTACACATCAGATAATACCTGAAACACTGGATGCCTAGTGAGGGCTCGACCCCCACACCCTCATCTTAATATTTTTAGACTTTCGAGAAGCTTCCTGAATATTAAAAGGGTTGAATTGGTATAATACAAATAAGTTGTCCGTTTGTAAACAGTAATCCATCATGATGACCGGAATTAAAGTGAACACACAAAAAGGAAATTCATGATGACTTAACCAAGAAGGAAGTTGGAGGCTTAATTGGCGACAGAGATAAGGAAGTAATATGCACTAACGCCAAGAAAATATATATGGGTGCAACTGTATGGTTTGTTACCTAGTTTTCTCTCCTCCTGAAATTGGTCAATTTCAGTAGCTGGACTTGTTACATCATATTTGCACATCTTTTCAGAGTTTGTAACATCATTTTCATGTGCTTTGCATTTCTCAAGGCTGTGTTTTTTTCGTTGTAGCGAAGTTATGTTGGAAATACTTTTGTAATTTGTTTCTGTTCTTATTTTTAATTAAGAATTTGCAGGATTTTAGTCAGAAGTACTCAAAAGACCATCCAAATGGGCAGAGAGAGTGTGTGTGTGTGTGTGGGGTCTCCCTCACTTATTCTTCACTGATCCAGGTTTCAGTATTGTGTCTCTTAATCGTCTCCCCCCCCCCCCCCACCCAAGGCATATACTAATTCAGAAAAATTGCAGTGTGCCGAAGAACTCTGAAAATTAACGATATAACATGGTGGACGGTAACAATGTCCTTTGCCATTCGTTTTGGGCAACACTAGAAAAAGTCAGTAGGTGACGGACTATGCAGTTTTACCTATATATGCAGTATATATAGTAATATAAAGACACATCTGTGCAGAAATGAAATTGCATGCAGTTAAACGGTTTGTGCACTTAGATTTCGGCACTCTTTTACAATATGATAACTGTTTCCGTTTTGGCAAGTATTTCTTTCCATACATTTTTTTCTAACTTGGATTCTGATTTTCTCCTATATTTTTTAATACTGATTTTCATTTTCTAATTCTGTAATTTTGATTAAAAGCACAGAGCTCTGTCGAAGGCCCCTCCTTATTTTTGGACTGCAAAACTCGTAGCGGCATCCTGCATCCTTTAATTCCGGTTTTCTCGTACTTTTTTACATTTTTTTGTCTCTGATTCCATAGTTTTAATTAAATAAAAATAACCATCGAGCTCTGGCGTGGGGTCCCTCTTCATTGACGGATCATGAAACTCATAGCGGCGCCCTGCATCCTTTTATTCTGTTTTTTTCCTACTTTTTCCAATACTAGCAGGGGTTTTTTTTTCTAATTTAAATACAACTTTCTGGGTTTTTTTCCTAATTTCAATTCAACTTCATTTTTTTTTAAATAACATGGGAAGAAAACGATCATCAAAATGAAAGTGCTTACTGTGTTGTAAAAGAGCCCAGATTTTTTTAAAATGCTACCTGTTGTCCTGGGCTAGGTTCCTTAGGTCTTAAGAGGAAGGATTCCTTAGAAAATTGTAGATCTTTGCACATCATGGCCTTCACCATCCTTACATTAAAAAACAAATAATTGCTACCTGTAGTACATTTTTCCATTAAATTTTTATAGTACTTTATATGATTTAATTATATGCTCCAATTTCTAATTTTATAAATTATGTAATGTATTTATTTTAATAATTTCACAATACCTAATTTTTTGCTTCATGCACAATACAGGAAATAGTTAACAAATCATAACTTTACTCTTTTGCTATATTTTTCCTTGCTTTATTGTTTAGTTGTAAAGAATTTGAAATCTTCAAATTTTAAATAGAAAAGATTTCCCTTTTTATCCGACATAACCAAAGTAGACCTTAAAAATGTTTAACAGTGATGGTTTCTAGTCAACAACTTTTTGCAAATGAATGGAATTCTGGGAAAATGTGAGACACCGAAGGTTCATATAACTCGCTTTCCTTGCAATACATGGAATTCTGTTGTGGGTGATACACTTCTGGTGTATGGAATCCCCATGACACTTTCGTGTAAACACAAGTGTTTCCTTGAACACTTATGAGGTTGAAATTACAGGATAAAACACAAAATTTTACTTAAAAAATATGTTCATTTGTATGGTGTGTGCAGTTAAATGAGCTTAGGTAACATTAAAAAGATAGGAAAATTTTTTAGGCTTAATGCTTGGTACTAGATTTACATTACGGTAACCATTGGTGACTTTCCAGAATTCGTCATCATCGTGGGTGCTAACGGCTGTGGTAACTGCCCGTCATCACGAAATGTTTCTGTGGTGTTTTTTTTTTTTTTTTACTACTTTTCCTGAATCAGTACATACTTTGTTGTGGGTGCTTCCCACTTACTAAAATTATCAGCTGATCATGGCCCTGTGATTTGTTGAATTTGTAAACATAGCAAAATGATGAAATGTTTTCGAGACGCCTTTCTGACACAGCTAATCATGACCCCACAATCAGTTGAAGTTATTAAACATGGCAAAATTAAAAAGAAACAAAACTCACCTCACGTTTAAACATCAGGGACATCAGCTGTATCTTGCAGAAAGATCACTTTTATTGTGTTCAAGGCCAGAAACATTTTATCTTCTGCTACAATTAAAAAATACGATCTTGGAAAACCATGGGAAGCGGCACTAAAAAACTGGCAAATGAAACATATATTATGAACGAAATCCTATGATGTCAGAGCGAATGCCATAACGTCAAAAAAGTAAAGCTTGCAAAATAGTCATTGGAAGCTACTTTCAAGAAGAAGAAAAAACACCAGGAAGACCGTTTGCCAAAAAAAAAAGGTTACTTTTAAATTAAAGAAAAACAATAGTATTAAAAAAGTAGGAGAAAACCAAAATTGAAGTAGAAAAAAATGCATGTAAAAAAATTGCTAAAACAAAAGCAGTTCTCGTAATGTGAACTAGTGCCTTCTTTATGAAGTATTAGATCAAAATATGGTACTACTTTGCAAGAAACTTCGTTTAATCAGTTTGGCCCTAACACCCCAAAAGTGGGTTTACTGGTGTTTTGACGTTTGTAACAATCTGGGTGTTTTTGACAACCATGGGCCTAGTTAATGCCTTCTATAATGTATTAAATTTATAGAGAGTATTGGGTTTGTCCTGTGATGCTTGGGAGGTAGGGAGAATTAATTTTTTTCCTTAATTTTGATTGCTGACTACAGTTGTTTCCTGCATTACTGTGTAGGGAAAAATGGGTGAGTATATTTTTTTATGATTTGGACTAGAAAGGTGAAAAATATGGGATTTATAAGTACATAAGATGAAGATAATTAAGGTTTTAAGCAGAGTTGAGTTTTTTGCACCAAAAATTTGTTTTTGACATGGCAAGCTTTAAAAACTGGTTTAAACTGCCAACAACCTATAATTATTGCTTTTCAATAATTTTAGGCCACAATAGATATGAACTGGTAAAAAAACTTGTATGTAGATTAAAATGTTTTATATATTTTTAAATGTTCATTTAATATAATTATTAAATACAGAATATTAATTTTAATGTTTTTGAATTTTTTGATCTGCAGAGAATCTATCATATGATCTGTGAATTTGTTCACTTTTACCATGCATTATCTGATAGCACATATCTAATTTATGCATTTACCACATAAAATGATTTCTAGCTTAGAGTATAACCAAAGTTTGAAAATACTCTTCACTATTGTTAATAGTAATGTTTTATCCTTATTATATTTATCCAATTGTAGCTGAGCTGGCAGGACCTGGTAGAAAAATCGTTAGTTCTGCAAGTTTAGATGCAGGCTCAGCTAAAAAACCATTGCATTTATAAATTCCTTTCCACCAAATCATACGACTAGTCATTTTCCTTGTAACACTGAAATAAGAAAGGGAAAAAGGAGTTTCTTCAGCTTCATATGTAATCAGCATTGACAAGCATCCCTCAATTTTCTCTGTTGCTCACGTATGAGCTAAATCTTTTGTCAAATCAATCATTACTTCACCTTTATATTTTGGATGCAAAATAATGGAATAACTGCCAAATATAATGGAATGGTTTGAGAATTTTATCCATTCTGTTTTGTACTTTTTCTGTATGAGACTGAAGTGAACTTTCTTTCAGAAAGCTGAGCCAAACATAGCAGATGTCAGCAATTACAGCTGTCATTTTGAAGAGTATCGAGTGCAACACTAATTGTCTTAAGTTGAAATAAAATATCTCTGCATTGTTTATGTGTTGTAAATGTTGATCAGGAGAACAATTCCCACATCCAGGTCATCCTCATAGCCTTCTACCCTTTGAAAAAATAGCTTTTTTGTGGGTGTGTGTATGTATAAAAGTTTCAAGGCAAGTAAGTTTACTGCTCCATCATGTATTACTTGGTAACTGGGGTTTTACTGATTCTGTATGTTCTTAATCCATCACTTTAGCATTGTCAGTAACAGTTGCCTTTACTTCACAAGAGTACGTACCCTGGGCCAAACATATAGCATTATCAGTTATTTGCTTATGATAAATCTTATTCTTTTTTTTTTTTAGTAGCAACACACATATCTATGACTGGATCATAATGAATGTTCCTCCATCCATCCTTAGAGTTACAGCTTTTCCTTTAAGATCGTCCTTTGCAGTTTGCTCAACTGCTGATGTAATCTCATCAAGCAATTATTCAGCCAAAGAGCTTTTCTGCTCAGGGCATGATAACCAGGTCACAAAACTGAAACTAGGTCTATTTGTTTTCATCATAAAGCCACTAGATTTTTTTTTTTTTTTTTTAGCAGTCAAAACTTCAGGTACTATTAATTTCAGAGTAGTAGTAGACTGAGCCAACTCTATTGTACCTGCTTCTTGTGCAACAGATGATATTGGCTCAGCAACAGCACTCCTCCCAATGCACTGGGTTTTATGGCTGTTCTTCCTGTCCACACGATTAGATCTAATAACTCCACAGTTAATGCGTTTTGCATATATCTTTCCTTTCTTTATTTTATCATAATTCTGTTAAATTATATGTTGAGGTCTTTCACCAAGATTAGTCTTTGTTCATCTCATGATTATTATTGAATTACTTATTATGCAGGATTCAAGCAAATCCTGAAAAATGCACCAAACAATGAAAGAAATGGAGGAAGAACTTTTTAAATCAAATCAAATTCTTTATTCAGACGAGTCAAATACAAGGATAAGTGAAGTATACAACAAATAAATACTATTTCAAAATTAACTTGATAGGATTTGGTAGAGAAGTTGAGAACCTTTTTTTTAAAACATGTTTTGCTAGATAAAGAGTACAGTAAATGTTCTACCATATTGCTTAAAAATGTGTATTTATTATTATTCATACATTGAAATACTATATTAGATATTTCCTACTCCTGTATGTTATTTACATTTATAGGCGAAGCCAGAAAAGTGTTAATTGTAAAAGGTTCCAGAAAAAAATGAAGACTTGTTTTATATAATGTTCTTCATAATCCCTACGATAGTGCTAAATAAAGAATTTTATACTAATAATTATATAAATTCTATAAAGCAATGCAATATTGATAAGTTTGAGTTCAATTGTCACGCAGATGATCATGTCTTCGTCCTTTGACATTGTCAACTTACTATTGATGTTTTAAACATTGTCAAATACTGTTGACATTTTAAACATTATATGCAATATGTGTTATTTTCAAAACGAATTTTTGTATTGAGATGGAATATTTAAGTTTGTTAACAAAGGGTCTTTGACATGACAGTTTAAACCATGGTTAAAATTGTCAAAAACCTGCCAACCTTGGTTTTAATATGAGTGTTCAGAGTATAAATAAAATTATTTAATGGATGGGTACCAATAATGAGTTCTTTGAAAGCCATTTTTTTTTTTTGTTTTTGTAGACCCCTATATGTTGTTAATAGTTTTGGTGTGTTATAATTTATTATATTCTCATTTTATTAACTGTAATTAGAAAGATTAACCGCAGAGCTGCTGTAAGCCACAATGCTTTGGTGAGGGCTCCCATCGTCAATGGACCATAAAGCATGTCCCCACAGTGTTAACTTCCACTAATATTGTGATAACTATGTAATTTTTAGTATATTGACTTTTACTATTTTTAGCATTTTCTTCTTCATTGTTAGGTAAAGGTGAATGAGTTATTGTGACAAAATCATTTTCATTTTTTACTGTTTTAAAGATATTTGAAATATGTTAATATATTTTTTTTTCTCATAGGAAATTACAAGTGTGAACTTCACGATCCAAAAACTGGAGGATTTATGCCATCCAGCTCTGGAATAGGTATGCATGTGGAGATACGTGATCCTGATGACCAGATAATTCTATCCAAAGTGTACAGCTCAGAAGGAAAATTTTCCTTTACATCTAATACTCCAGGAGAGCATGTGATTTGTTTATACTCTAATACCACTAAATGGTTTAGTGGATCTCAGTTGGTAAGTTATTTTTGCTACTCATTTTGTACTTTTTTGTTGCTTTTTATTATAAGCACATGACCTTTCCATTGTGAAATGGGATTTGAATTCAAGTTCTTACAAAGTAATAATGATTGAAATATATATTAATGCTTTATTAATTAGTGCATTTATTCCCATTATACACTTAATGGGATCCAAACAATTGCAATATAAGCAAAGCTGTGTTAGCAAAAATTTAAGTTATTTTTTGCCGTTCAAACTTCATACAGGGGCCAACTGCCCTGCCCTCCAAATGTTAAGGGACAAACACTTTTTAATCTATAATTTTTTTAAAGAAAAACAATATAGGAGCATGAAATTTTACAGAGATATGTTTTATATAATGAAATTATTGCAGTGAAATCTGTATGCAGGGTATTCCGTCAAGGCCGAATATACTCTGCACAGTGATCCTCATCCAGAGTATATAAAAATTGACTCGAGAACCATACCTCATTGACCTATAGTTTTCAAAAAAAATGTCACATCTGGGATATGAAAAATAAGCTGTGTTGGAAACATGAATGTTGGTACTTGTATGTGTCTTTATGTGTACATAGGGAGATGCTAAAAATGATAAATGTGTATATTGAAGCATGCATATATGTGCCATTGAATAGCCATTGTGCAGTTTCTGATGTTTCTAATACAGCTTATTTTCTGTGCACCGGATGTAATGTCATGTTTTTCTTTCACATTTTTCTCGAAAACCATGGGTCATAGAGCTATGGTTCTTGGGTACTTTTTTATGTATTTTGAGCAAAGATTCTCGCTGTGAAGAATTTATGTGGTCTTTATGAAACACCCTGTATAACGATAAACTGTGTATAACTATTTTTTCTCCTTCCCTAGAATATCATTATAGACAGATTTCATTGTGTTTTATATATTGTTTTTACATTTTATCCTGAAAATAAAATCTTTGAAAACCGACATTGATGAAAAATAAGAGAAAAGTGTAAACACAAATAGTAAACTCCTGATAAACCACACTCAAAAAGGCACCAGTGCTTTTAATAATAGACCAGTAAGTGGCGCTAACTTAAAAATAAATTTCAGTATTACCATTCATACTTTCGATAATGAACATATTCCAATTTTAGAAATTATGTTTTTCTTTCTATCCATGTGGGTATGGAAATTATGGTACAATGACTCGCAGAAAGAAAAGAAATTTTCAGAAATCTGGTGGGGTACGATCCCACGTCTCTTCTTTGCCAGCGAAATGCTCTAACCACTAAGCTACAGCTGACCCTGTCATCTCTCTCTTTGCGAACATATTTAAGCTTCTCACTGTGAACTAGTTAATCTTGGAAAATGGACTGTACTGGGACTTTGATTTAAACATCAGCCAAGACCAGTTTTTGTATAAACAATATAGTCGGAAAACATGATTTACAAGGTTTTAGAAACTGTTTTTTCATGCTTACCATGATTGATTAGGATGACTTAATGTTGATTGATCAATATTAATATCATATTAGGTTGGCCTTAAAGTTATTTTATGGGGTGTATATATGCTGTGGCCTGCAAAAGGGTTGCTGGTATCTAACTGGAAGGAGACCCACACGCTGAACGTATGTGACGATGTGTGGAACCGGCCAGGCCAGTAACCTAGTGTCCTACCCCGCCTTCAAGTGGTGCAGGCTGAGCTTTCTATTTATGTGGCAAATTAATATTTGCTACACGGATAGAAAGGCGGAAGGGGAGGGCTAATTCACCAACCCGTCTAGCCAGCGTGGTGAAATTATGGCTAATTCCTCCATTATGTTGACACACCAGAAACCATGGCCCCTAGTCTCCAGGTGCTGGAGTGCTCCTGATCAAGGCAGCGGTCAGTGTGGCATGAAAGCAGGGGGTGCTAAGAATCACTGGAATGGCCCAGGCTGCCGTTTGTTATTGACCTTGGCAACGTATAATGGACGATCCCTTGCTTCTGAAGCAAAACTTCAGGAATTGGAAGAAGAACTTGACAAGATCAAATGGGACATTGTAGGACTCAGTGAAGTTAGAAGAAAAGGTGAAGAGTTGGTGGAACTTAAAAGTGGACATTTGTTTTATTATAGAGGAACGGAAACTGGAAGAACAAGTGGTGTTGGCTTCTTAATCAACAAAAGAATTAAAGACTGTCTTCTGGAAGTTGAAAGTACATCAGATCGAGCAGCGAGGCTCGTTGTTCAACTAACCCAGCGATACCAACTTCAGATAGTACAGGTATATGCACCAACATCAAGCCATACCGACGAAGAGGTTGAAGAATTTTATGAAGAAATCAAAGAGTTACACACCAAAGGGAAACAACATATCAAGCTCATCATGGGGGATTTCAATGCAAGAATTGGACAACAGGAACAAGGAGAGACATCGGTTGGTAAATACGGATATGGGGAAAGGAATGAACGTGGCGATCAACTCATCGAATTTGCAGAAGCTGAAAACCTTAGCATCATGAATTCATTTTTTAAGAAGAAACCGCAAAGAAAATGGACATGGAAACACCCAAATGGGGGAACTAGTGAAATTGACTATATCCTGGCAAACAAGAAATCAATTATTGAAGATTGCAGCGTACTGAACAGATTTAATACTGGAAGTGATCATCGAATGGTGAGATGTAAAGTGCACTTAAATACTAAATTAGAACGACAGAAGCTCATTAGGAAACAAGTAAGTAAGAGGGTGGATTTAATGAAACTGAAAGCAAATACCGAGGCATTCAAGTTGGAATTAAAAAATCGCTTTTCTGCACTGGAAGGACTTATTGAAGAAATTGATATCTCAGAAGCAAATGAAAACATTGTTAAGACAATAGTTGAAACTGCTGGGGAAATTGGTGGTGTAACCTGTAAAAAGCACAATAGCAAATTATCTGAGAAGACGAAACAGCTCATGAAAAGGCGAAGAGATATGAAGGTGGACAATCGAAATACCAGTTCCAGGATTGAGTACATAGAACTTTGTAAAACTCTGCGCAAAAGCATGAAAGAAGACATAAGAAAATTCAACTGTGAGCTAGTAAGGAAAGCCATTGAAAATAACAAGAGCCTTAGGGTTGTTAAAGGAAGTTTATCTGTTGGGAAGAAACACATCATTGCATTAAAAGGAGAGGATGGCACCGTAACAAGAAATAGGGAAGAAATACTTAGAAGAGTTGAAGAATTCTACAAAAATCTATACGAAAGTAACAGTGGATTAAACGAAGACATTGAAATAGTCGAAGGAACAGCTCCTAAAATCTTAAAAGAAGAAGTTTCATTTGCAATAAAAAATATGAAGAAAGGAAGAGCCCCTGGTGATGATGGTATTACATTAGATATCCTAAAAGAAGCTGGAGAACATGTAGAAGACATACTCGCAAAATTCTTTACCAAATGTCTTAACAGCGGTAACATACCAAACCAATGGGATTCTGCAACAGTAATTCTTTTGCATAAAAAAGGTGATAAAGAGGATTTGAAAAATTACCGACCAATTAGCTTGTTACCTGCTATTTATAAAATCTTCACAAAAGTGCTAACACATCGCCTGCAGAAAAAATTAGATGCAGCTCAACCAAGAGAACAAGCTGGATTTCGAAGTGGATTCAGTACAGTGGACCATATTCAAGTATTAAGAGAATTAATTGAAAGAACACATGAATATGAACTTCCATTGTGTGTTGCATTTATTGACTATGAGAAGGCCTTTGACTCTATTAAAACATCAGCAGTCATCAACTCTTTAAGATCAACAGACATTGAGGATGTGTACATTGACATGGTGAAACGTGTGTATAAAAATGCAAGTGCAAAATTTCGGTTACATAAAGATACCAAAACTATCAAAATTGGTAAAGGTGTGAGGCAGGGAGATACCATTTCTCCAAAACTTTTTACTTCAGCTTTACAGATGATTTTTCAGCTGATAAATTGGAATAACAAGGGAATAAAAATAAATGGTGAATATTTAAATCATCTGCGGTTTGCTGATGACATTGTTATTTTTTCAACGAATCCATCAGAATTTGCAGAGAAATTGGACTCAAGATGAACCTACAAAAAACTAAGATCATGTTCAATAATTTTGTAGAGGAAACAAAAATACAAGTTGACAACATTGAGCTAGAAATTGCTGATTCATATATTTACCTTGGCCAGCTGATTTCAATGGATGGCAACATTATGAAAGAACTCAACAGACGTATTAAACTTGGCTGGAGTGCATTTGGAAGAAACAGTTTTATCCTGAAGGGGAAATTGCCTTTGTGTCTAAAAAGAAAGGTCTTCAACCAGTGTGTATTGCCAGTCCTCTCTTATGGATCAGAGACATGGAGTCTAACAGTTGGAGCAATACGAAAGTTACAGACAACGCAAAGGAGCATGGAGAGGTGCATGCTTGGAATAACTAGGAGAGATCGAAAAAGAAACACTTGGGTGAGAGAGCAAACTAGAGTAGAGGACATCATTGTTAAAGTAAAAGGGCTGAAATGGCGATGGGCTGGGCATATTGCAAGAAGAACTGATCAACGATGGACAACAGAAATTCTGAACTGGATTCCAAGAGACCACCGAAGACCTAGAAAACGTCCTCAAACTAGATGGGTGGATGAAATAAGAAAACAGGTTGGGGTGACGTGGAAACGAATGGCCCAGGATAGACTTGTGTGGAAAGCATTTGGAGAGACCTTCATCCAGCAGTGGATAGATAATGGTTGAATATGATGATGATGATATATATATATATATATATATATATTTCATTTCTATTTATTTATAATATACACATTAAGTCTTGCCTTCAAATTGGTGTGGGCTGAAAGTTTTCCATCTCTGCTATAAATTTTATGTTTGAATGAAGACTACAGGATAACAAGGAAGGGAATGACAAGGGCTAAACAATCACTTACTAATTTGTAGAGCTAAAATAAAGCATTTACTTATAAATTAAAACTACCTAGGCAGGAGTTTTGCTAAATCAATAACCATCATACAGACTTCAGTTACAAAAATTTTAAAGATATAAAATATATGAAACATTAATAATATTACCTAAAATATGAATCTGAAACTTGACTTCAAGCTGTTGTTGAAAATACGGACACTTCTTTCTGTACAAGTATTTAATAAATGCACTGGTACTAAAAATTTATGGATGTTCCACAAAAATGGATATGATTCATGGTGTTGATAACAAAAAGTACTATTGTGAATTAAAATGAGGTATGTTACGCATTTTGGAAAGTTTGAGGGGAATACAAACACTAGTATGAAACTTTCATGAATTTCATATATGGAAGAAGGGAGAATATATAAAGCAAAATATTTCATATAGAGTTATAATAGCGAATAAAGTTAATAATACTACCAATTGTTCCTGGATTTAATTATGTTACCTTTTACACACTGTGAATTTTAAATGGCTATAAATTGTCTTAGAATTTGGAGCACCAGCATATTATCCCTTTTAGGGAAGAAATAGGCAAGTTAAACTGCTAGGCAAAAGCTACCTATTTTACTTATTCATTAGTTAATTTATTTACACATGTGCAAAATTATTTACATATATGTTTATAACATACAAGCGTAAATATTTAAAACTGAAGATGGATATTAATCATGTTTATTACTGTTGCGACATCCATCACAAAATATTGGTACAATTTTTGCTTTTTCTTGAAGAATATCAAACGATTCTAATTAAATAAAATAAATTACCATCCAGAAAAAAGGCCTTTCTACTATCAAAGTACTATTTTTTTTACCCAACGAATGTATTAGCTTTGCAATAGAAAAATTACAATCTCATCATAATGCAGTTTCTCAATATGTATACATCCACACTGAATTTTCTAAAGAAAAATGGAAAACTACTGGAAAATATTTTGAAGAAAGAAATTATGAAGTAAGCATATTTATTTAATTAATCATACTAAAAGTAGTTTTTGCCCTAATTCAATTATTAATATTATAAATAATATATATTAAAGTTAATACATTATAATGCAGTTTATAAATATAAGTGCAGTTAATAAATTAACTGCACTACCTCTTAAGTACTTTCTGTTTCATTAGTTTTATTTACATTGAGAGAACAAAGTATTATACATCCCTGTCTAGTACCACCTTTAGCGACAATAATAGCAGCTATATATCATGGTACTGATTCAATCAGGTGTTGGAATTAAGTTAGTGGTACTGTTATCCAGGATCCAGAAGTACCTCTTGCAAAGCATCCAGTGAACTTGGTGATAAGTCATGAGCTTATGGTGAATATTCTGGTTCATTCCATAAATTCCCAAATGAATTGAGATCAGGCAATATAGGAAGCCGGTTGAGTATTGTGA
>QLNU02001232.1:0-10135 GCA_006491805.2 Dysdera silvatica | reverse complement strand
ATAAGGAACCTACAAGTTCATGATACGGTCCACAAAAGACATTACCATTTTGAATATCAGCAGGGATAGATTTGGGTTCATACTCCAGAGTCCATACATTAGTATTTTAAACATTCCTGAAACGCATGTTTTGATGGGGTGGGGAGAAAGTATAGGAGAAATTTGCCATGATTTTATCCTTTAAATAATTTCTTAAATAACATTAAAATTACCATATAGGACTTCATTTTTCGCTAACCATAATTTATTAAAAATACATTTTCCACCAGGCATATTGAGTGCATATGTGTAAAACAAAAACATTATTCTTCTGATACGTCCAGTCAACTAAAACAGCTCACACGGTGCGATCAACATGCATATCTGTCAACATGGCAATTTTTAAAAATGCGCATGCGTTATCAGCATGCATATCACCAGTCAGCGTGCAAAATACATGCAGTCTAATATGTCCAGAATTGAAAGAGGTATTATATTCTTTCCTTATCATGCACAGATTACTGATAAATGTAGATTATATTAAACAGAAAATAAAATCCAAGATAATTTCCCAAAATTACAATACATTATTTAAATGATTAAAACAGCAACACATATTTTGTGCTATGAAAAACTATGGTAAACACTAAGACAGACATGAAAACAAAAATACCGATTTATTATGATCATTCCACTTTTTTATATATTAAGTGTTCATAATAAAGCTAAAAATTCCCAGTCGCCACGTGGCGATTAACGAAATCGTGGCTGCCGGCCAAACTCTGTGATAACCCAAAGAGCGCCTCCTAGAGCAAACAAAATTCGTCAACCAATCGTCCAGCTTCCGCTCTTTTGTATTTCTTCCCTATCGGCCCCTCCAAATTTATGACACTTTCATCAGAGAATGAGTACAACCCACATTCCTACCCCATCCTCGGTCCCCCACAGTTCACTTCCTGCTCTTCCCAGTATGGTGACGTTATTTTAAACCAATCACGTATTCTGTTTTCTGATATGTCTTGACAAGCATTTTCAAGTGGATTTTCATTTCATTTGTTCAGTGAGTATTCGTGCGCGTTTACTAACGTGAAAGCAAAGCCGGAATGGAAAAGAATGGAGTGCCAAATTCTAGGGGTGGTAAAAAAAGACTGCGAGAGGAATGCTCCAAAATAACATCGTTTTTCTCAAAAAGGTAAGTTTGTTTTATAATTATTATTACTATTTTTTTCAAGCAATAACAAAAATAATCTAAAGACTGACTTCAATTTTACTCTCGCGTGACAATTTCAAGCTTACGTTCGCAGGAAATTAGGGAAAGAGTAAAAACATGTCAATTCAAATTCCGGGTTGAAAAAATCAGGAGAAATAGAGGGAGAGGAATCAGTAAATCCAATGCAATTCTTACTGATTTTTTGGTACTTTTCCGTTAGCGCCATACCACTTATGATTTTTATCGTAGACGCATGTTTACGATGATTTCTGTTAGCCCGACGCAACTTGCGATTTTTTTTGTAGACACATTTTTACGATGATTTTGCTGATGAAAAAATGGTTAATTCACGTTAGTGAGAGATGTTTTCTGGGTTATCGTTAAACAATTTAGTTATGATTTTTTTTTTATCATATATCTTCAAAATATTCCATAAGAAAAACGACGAGAAGAGACCCCTCTCTCATCACTTCGCAACTCGTGACCGTTCCGATCACATTCGATGTACGCTGCCTGAATCAGTAAAAGGCTGAATCAATGTTAGGTTGCAATTAGTACATTTACCTGAATCACAGGGACCGAACTGGATGAGACCCCCCCCCATCCCACCCTCCGCTCGTTGCTTCGCGACTCGTGACCATTCCGATCTCATTCGATGTGGGCTGCCTGAATCAGTAAAGGATGAAGGAGAATTCCTTTCTTCTGCAAAAACAAAATCGCAGAATGCTCATCATTTGGTAATTACCAAAAAGTATAATCCATCTAAAATTATTAAAAACAAAAAAAACAGGGTTCAGGCATGAAACAGCACTCATTCTGCAAAATGTCAACAAACAAACAAAATGGCGTCTCGCAAATAATCCAGTATCGTAAACTTACGATTAAATACGAACGATTATGATTAAGTACAACGACCAAGAAAAAAATCGTAAATGGCGGGGCGCTAACGGAAAAGTACCGATTTTTTTACTTCGCACGGTCGTATTAGTGTTATACAGTGGCGTACCCAGGATTTCTTTAAGTGGGGGAGGGTTCATCCGTGAGATCGTTTTTCCCTAGTGATGTGATATATATGATACCCGGAAAAAATATCCCTAAGGGATTGTGCTCTATCCTTGTACAAATGTTAATATTAAATATATATCTTATGTGTTAAGGGACGTAACCGGAAATTTCTCTTGGACAAGGGGGGTGGGGAAGAGAAAGGAGAAAAGCAATGAAATGTTTTTTCGTTAAATATATACAGTAATACCTCGTCTTATGTTGTTTCGACTTATGTCGGTTTTTGCAATTATTAAATGAATTAAAAAATCAAGTAATAAAAAAATAATAAAAACGTAAAAATGTGCAAAATCGCTTAAAAATGCTAAATGAAATATTAAAAATTATCTACAAAGTTATTTCAAAGCTTAAAAATATTTAAATTTATATTTCATATAGACGTTATTTTTAAATATTTTTATATAATTTAAATTATCATATGCAATAATACGTGTTAAATGCATGTTATTTGAGTTAAGTCATTTTTCGGTTTGACATCGAGTTGCCTACACCGAAAAGGATAAAAACCACAAATCCGAGTCGCCCAAAATCACCAATTTTTCAGAAAGATGCAATGGCGAAAAGAACAAATGCTTACTTTCTAATTTTAAAACATATTTTGCGAGTTATTTCAAACTTAATAAATTAGACCACAATTTAGAAATGTTTGCTGAAAAGATGAGATAAGAAACAGTTTTTTTGTTATTTTTATCGCTTCAGGTTTCGAACCACAAAAATTAAGTGAAGTTTCATTTCAAGTAGCCCAACTCTAATCAAGGCCGTTGCAAAGAATATTTGGGCATAGCCAGGAGGTTAAAAGGGTTTAACCCCCAAAACTCTCGAAATATGTATTTTTACCAGAGATATCCTCCCAAGGACGTAGGCAGAGGGGAATATTCACCCCCTCTCCCAATTTTTTTCCAGCTCTGAGTTTAGGATATATAGATTTACGACATTATATTAAAGTCGTTAGATGCAACATTCACTTTGCTGATTAATGTGAATATTTCGAAGAATTTTTTAATTTGAATGTGTAATTCATTATGTGACATTTGACTTATTGTTTGAATTGATACTTGATTTATTGTTTAAGTCGAAAATTTTTTTAGTAATTAATCTAATATCTAAGAACTGATGAGTTTTAATTTTTAAATTATTATTCATACAGCTATTTGAAGAAATTGGTTTATGAAATAATTTGGAATAGGATTTGAGAAATTGCAAGTCAAGCTTCATAAATTGGAAAAATAAATTGTATCAACTTGTATGAATAATGTTAAAAATATATAAACGAGATTAAAAACAATGTAAGTGTAAAACATTTATTCACCAATGATCCCGCTGATTACAAAGCAATTTTTCTAAGTTTCTGAACAGCAAAATTGTCAATTAATTGAGAAAAGTCTAAAGATGACGATAAATTATTTTCAATCGAGATTAGTGTTAATGCTGATAAACGAAAATCAGACACCATTGACCTCAAATATGTTTTAATTTTGAAAATGAATGTTCTACTGTGGCAGTGGTAATAGGGATCGTTAGAAGAATTCTAAGGGCAATCACAAGCTTTGGTAAAGCATCCTGGAGTTCGCTTTCCTAGAAGTATCTAAGCAGTTTCAATGGCGAAGTTATTGTCTCAGGAATCGACAAAGAACTGTTATTTCTGTGAATAAGTCCAATTCATTTATATCGTCTAATGAAGTTACTAAGGATTTTCAGTGGTCCAACAAATCACAGTTCTTTGTTTTTAGTGCCGAAATGTTGAAAATAAATCCAAAAGTCAGACTGAAATTTTGCATTTGTCGAAAGCGTTCTTCAGTTGACATTATAGCCTGATTGAAGAGAACATTGAAAAAATTTACACGGAAATTTTGTTCTGGTGTATAAATTGATTCGTCATTGGACTCATAGTGAAGCTGTTTAGCTCTTTTTCTTCTAAGCGAGGTTTCAAGAGGGAAACAAATTTAAACGCATTTTAAATTTATAGCCGCCCAGCTCGTCCTCCCCCCCCCAAAACTGGCTCTAAGTACAAAACGCCTGCCTGTCCTTCCGTTACAGCAGTCACAGGGACAACAAGAAAAAGTCTTTGAAATCTGCTCCACGGAAAGCAATTACGATAAGCAAAGGCATTAAAACACAGGACTTTATTCAAATTTATAAACTATCGCAAAGGAAATGGGCAACGTTTGTTGATTTTTGTTCCCAGATTCCCATATTTATCCCATTCTTTTTCCCTGGGAAGTTTATCCCTTTCTCATTGGGTTTTTAAAACCTCATGTTGATAAGGGTTATTGCAGTTTAGTGGAAAAAATGTAAACGAGTTGCGTCTTCTTAATCCATTTTAGAGTTAACCTTTTCTCTTTACTGATGTTGAACTTCTTAAATTCCGTTTCTACGTCCATGCTTTCTGTGCGTTTCCTTTCACATGCTAAGAAAAACTAAATATGCCATTCTTTGGCGTGTCACGGAGAGCCTTTGAAGTCTATTAATGGCAGTCAAAGTAGAGAAATCTCCTTTGAGACTTTTCTTTTCCCATCAGGAACTTCCCAGTTAAAATAGTAGACTGAAGCAGTGTTTACATTAGTCGCTAGTCTAGGACAGGCAAAAATTATTCTAGGTTGGGCATTGCCCATCCTCCTCCCTTCTGGCTACGGACCTCTCCCCCCCCCTTATGAACTTTCTGTCTACACTAATGAAAGTTCTTGGAATTTGCGAAAAATTCACAAATTTCAACTTGAAATTCGTAAACCCAAAGAGGAACGAATTTTACGCAAATCATCGTTTTTTGTAATTATTGCCAATTTAGCTCTTTTGTAGCCAAATCTGGCTGTTTATGCCTGTTTGACTATTTTTTGTGGAATAGTTTGGAAAAAGCTAGTGTTTATTGATGTTAGATTCTTGAGGATTTTTTTTTTATTTGTTTAGAAATTTAGTTTTTTAATTTGTTTAGAAAGGTCAATTGTTTTTGTTTTCCACATTTGAAAGACCGTTTTATGTCATTTATTTATTCATTGGTCCAAGAAATATCTCAAATAAAGCCCTTTATTTTTAGATAACTGTCTTCATAATTGGGTACTCCTATCCAAACCAAATGTATGCTGTGTAGTTATTTCATACTGTTAAAGAAAAATCAGGGTAAAAGAAGCTGATTAAAGAGTATTTTCAGTTAATGAGATTCAAACTCAATATAAAAATTTGTCAGAATTAAAATTTAACCCGATCTTATGTATATGTTCCAACAGTTTGATTTACATCTTTTAAATTTTTTATGTAGGTCTGTAACCTCTACAGTAGAATCAACTACCACAATCTGTATAAATGAAGAAAGCATTAATGATCCTTCGCATCAGGCTGATGCAGAAGCAAATAGCTTGAGCAGACCAATTCCTGAAATTCTAACAGAGAAGACTTCAACTCGACAAAAGCAGTGGAAGAGACATCTCTGTGAAGACTGGAAGTTTGTGAAAAATGATGATAAAGCAACTAAAGATAGATCAAAGAATCTTACTTTGGATGAAAATGATCCTTGGGGAATGTGGTGCAATGTTTGCACAGAATATGGTTCACATCTAGGCACTAAATATTGCACAAACTTTGTTAAAGGTTTGAATTTTCAACCTCCTGAACGCAAAAACGAAAGTGTCGATAGCCACTTTTCGAGCAAAGCTCATGCCAGGTGTTTAGAGCAGGCTGGTGAAGAACTGAAACCTGCTAAAGAAGAGGCCATGATCTATAAAAAACTGACAACATTGGACAAAAGTGTTCAAGAAAAGATGACTTGGTTAATGAGAATAGTATTTTACTTTGCTCTAAAAGACAGGCCAGGTAATGACTTTCCATCTGAATGTCAATTACAGAAGTTAAATGGTGCTTATCTGGGTGATACTTACCAGAATAATATATCTTTTACCCTGCTATTGAAATATGTGTCTTAATCACTTTTAGAAGAAGTTGTAAATGATGTAAATAGTGCCAACTTTTTATCAATAGTAACTGACGGGAGTACCACAAATAAAAGTTTAGAATATGAAGCTGTATTGATAAAATACCTCCCAAAAAAACAGTAGTTCATGTAAAATGGCATTTATTGGATTATGCACTGTAGAAAATGCTGATTCTGCAGGTTTAGCTGATTTAATCACAAAGTGTTTGAATGGTGCTGGCTTTAAGAACTAGGAAGAAAAGCTGGTCTGTATGACAGTGGATGGTGCTTCTGTAAACATTGGCAAACACAATGGTTTAGTAAACTTAATGAAATCTCCTTTTAACATTCACTGCTATAACCATCTGCTTGATTTGTGTTTGAAAGACAGTATAAAGAACCATTCTACTGCTTTAAAATTAATGTAGCTATTGCGAACTATAAATGGATTTTACAGGGGAAGTCCAAAGCTTTCTAGAGAGCTAAATAGATCTGCTGGGGTACTCGAAATTAATATATTAACCTTTAAGGCAATATGTGACACTCGTTGGGCGAATTCACTATATAGTTCATTTTTGGCTCTGTTGAGAAATTACCCAGAAATTGTACAGCATCTTACAAACATAACTGCAGAAAACAGACATACCAGCAATATAAAAGCTACAGCGAAAGGCATGCTTCAAAGTCTGTTACAATACAGAACTGTGTATTTTTTACATGCTTTTGCAGATTTTTTAGATTTATTTTCTAAATCATCTTTGTATTTAGAGAAATCAGATATCAACATTAGTCAAGCAACCAACCAAATAAAGAAGCTGCAGTTGGACTTAATTGATTTTGGCCCAGTGGGGGAACTGAAGGAAAGCAAAGGAGAACATTTGCTGTCATTTGTTACAAGCATCGACGATAGTGATCCAGGAAATATAAAATTCAAAGACGTTATTTTGATGGCTCAGAAGTCTTGTACACGGAAGGACACAAACAATGTAACAGACAACGTTTCTCCATTTTATGAACTGTGCAAAAGTGCTAGTGAAAATATTATGAGACTTTTTTTTGGGGAAGATGGGCCTGGAAAGTCGATATGTGTTCGTACTGCTGACATTCTGGATACAGCTTTCTTTCCACTCTCTGCTCAGAACTTAAAGGAGTACGGAGAAAAAGAACTTCAAGAATTCTGCACAGTTTTTAAACTGCAGAAAGAAAGAGCGGTTTGTGAGTGGCGGCAGCTGCGGACCACCATGTTTGAGAAGTTTAAGCCTAGCATTTCACTTTCAGCATTGCTTGAGAAACTACAGACTGACAGTTTCCATACAATGCAAGTTATTACTCAAGTGGTAGAAATAATCCTTACTCTTTCTCCCAGCAATGCAGAAGTAGAAAGGATTTGGAGCAGTGCTGGCAACATTTTAGATGACAAGAGCATGTCAATGAAAAAAAAAACATTAGAAAACAGACTACGAGTAAAATGCTGCAAAGTAAAATTAGAAAATTTTGATGCTACTGCAGCAATAGAATTATGGTGGAAAGACTCTATAGGGAGGAGACCAAATCTTAAAGATTAAAAGATATATGAACTGTAAAATAAATCTCTAAATAAGTAACTGACTGCATAATGTATTTCTGTAAATAAGTAATTGACTACATCATATGTCTCCGTAAATAAGTAACTGACTGCATAATATGTCTCTGAATAAGTAACTGACTGCAAAATATTTCTCTGCAAGTAAGTAATTGACTGCATAATATATCTGCATATTTATGAATTAATCATGTATTGTATAAAATATTTAAACACAATATGGCATGACAATAAAAAAAATAAATTTAAGTTGAATAAAAGTGGAGGGGGAAGGGAACCAATAATGAAGGCAGTGTTACCAGTTTTTTCCGGCGAGTATGCCAAAGGTTTAAAAAAAGAAAAAAAGTCTGGGAGGGGTGGGTTCAACCCCACTCCTGACTGTGTGCATGAAACAACTGGCCATTAAAGTTTATGAGCCTACCGGCCAGTGGCCACTAACTAAAAATACGAATTTTTAGCTACCAGGCAACATGTTTCCAGTCATCAACAGTGCTCGAATCCTATATGCATACATGCATAAAGTTCCAAACTGTGTGGCAGTGGTACCAAAATTGTCTGGCGAGTTTTATGTCACAATAATAGCAACGCTGTCCTAACGTGTTTGTAGTCCTTGGACCTAATCACCTTTGGGGGCCCTTTTATCCAGGCCTGTAGGAAGAGGGGATAGGATGGGCCTGGCCTCCCCTCTAAATATTTTGTAACCCCAAAAAATGTTAATAAAATGGCAACTTTTCTTAATTCTGGTTCCCCCTAAGGTTCGGATGTCCCCCCTAAACTTTTGCATTGGCGGTCAATCTGAAATTATTTTTTTTTTCTTCTTTTCTCCACAGCCTGGGAAATTGTCTGCTGGTGGCCAATTTTGTCTGGTAGTCAGAATACAGCACATTCTGCATCCATGTCTATATGTATAGACAGCAAGGATGTAGCCCGAAGCGGGTGGGGCCCCCCAACAACCTCTTCACTGATTCACAAAAAATTCTGGGTGACACCACAGAATCCGTCCCCCAGTTCTTTTCTTTTTTTTTTTAAAAACGAAAAAGAGTCGCAACTAGTTGTAGATTGGCTTGCGGTGTCATACACTCTGCAATGTCACACGTACGTTGTTTTAAGAAGTGGTAAGGGCATTTTCACGTGATTTGCCGTTCTCTTGGCTGCGTTTTGTTCGTTGCAATGAATTGTATTATGTCTGAGTAATCAACGTCTTTTTTTGTGGAATTACAGTTGAAAGAGAAATGTGTTGGAGTGGGTTATGAAAGGAGGATTAATTTCGTCCAGATATGAATGTGAGATGAGATCGTGGGCTAGCCCTCGTTTGAATGTTGGTTTTCAGTGCCGTTACTAGAATGAGCATGACAGGGGAGAAGGAAGAAAAGAAATAGGAAAGGAAGGGATGGGGAGGTGGAGGAGGGGAGAAGGAAAAACCATAATCGCGAATGAGAAACCGTTGGACTCCTACTTTGCAGAGTTTATATGACGGCACCGGCACAAAAATAGACGAGAAAATTTGTTTCTCGTGTTTTTAAACGCCACACATCCAACAAAGAAGAGCAATAAAGGTTAGTACCTCCTTTTATTAACTCCGCTGAATCGACACGCCCATGCTGTCAACATGACATAAACATGGCAGCAAGTCAGTGTCCCTGTTGCCATGCATTTTGGAAACACTTCCCACTAAAAACCAAATTCCGTACTAGCGCCAAGTTCCATGAACATCGTGGTGGCTGGTCACTTTGCTGATTGCCAGTTTTGGCAACACTGGCTGGAATTCAGTGGGTAACGTCATATTCAGTGACACCCATTGTTTAATTTTGACACAAATTCTTTTATATCTAATACATTTAAACCTTCTAGCTCTGATAATACAATGCTGTGTTTTAAAATATTACTCCCTTAATATCCTTTTCAAAAATGTAAAATATTTAGAAGATTTACACTACTGTACCACTGGATGTTGGTGGTGGTAGAGAGGGGTATATAGGCAAAAAAAGTGCTGGGAGAAACTGCATCTTACGTCCTTTTTCGCCGAAGCGATGCTGCGTCGCCAAAACTAAGGCTGTACTCTAGAAACATTGGAAAGAATTTTTTGTGACTTAGTTCAGCTCCTATCATGTGAGCAGAGTATGCGTATGTTTGCTAAGAATCGTCTAGAGGTAGCGTCCCGATATCCATTTTGCCATTGAGCGGTATAGATTTTGGGCGTCTGTTGTGTGCTTCAGCGAAAGGAAATGGTGGCCATATACACTATTTTCCTTCCACACACCTCTGACAACATGCACAAAAGTATCTTAAAAAAGTTCTCGGCACTAGTACAGATACCGTCCCATTTCATTTTTAGTGAGACGTGTTTCCAGCCCACATGGCAACTTTGTCTTGATTGCCGCCATGTTGCTTGCATCACATT
>QLNU02001231.1:0-11990 GCA_006491805.2 Dysdera silvatica | reverse complement strand
TTGACAGGGCCATAAACTTTTACAAGTGAACGATAGCGATCACATTGAGCAACCTCCATTACATCATTCTGTACACGATTAACAGCTGCTTACTTGCTGCACTTTCTTTACGCACTATCTGCGTGTCAAAAATCTTTTTTTTTTTCCATAATACGCCTGCAATGCCGGTGTGCTGTTATTGCTCGCACAACGTTCATTTAAAATGTTTCGATGCAATGAGTGTTACTAAATGTTAAAAATGTCATTCCTGTTGTGTGTTGGTCATTTCAGAGCTCGCTTTTGCAGTATTGCGCTAAAAAGCGCCCCATAGCGAACGTTTTTGAAGTAAATATTTTTGCAGATTCCTTTTCCGCATCCTTTGACTAGTTTATATACCAATTTTGGTGAAAATCCGCTGAGCGGTTCAAACTCCAGGATGCTCTAAATAGGTCAACTTTAATTATAACCACCCTGTATATGTTGATAAAATGATTGAATAATTATCTGGTTATTTTGTAATTTTACTTCCCAAAATGTCCGTTAAGTTATACGAGATGCCAGATTAATGCAATATCCACTACGAAGCAGGGAGAATAACGTTCTTATCGCGGTACCCAACTATAGCAGTTGACTGAAATAGAAGAAAAACCACTCTATGAAGTAATTGAAAGATTTTGGCAAAATTGTCTAAACTGTCATTGGAAAATGGCAAAATTGAGAGATTTTGGCAAAACCTTGGCGATGCCTAAGACAGTGAATATATTGTTGATACAAGCTCGCTAATGCATGTGTTTCTAAGCTGGAAATGAAGTTTATTAAGGCCTTGCAAAGGAAGGAAGAATTTTATTATTATGAAAATGTGGGTTGTGCTGCAGCATTTACTCGGGACCAACACGTGTGATGAGATATTTCCAATTTGTGTTGCTGTATGCATTAAATGAAAAAAACAAAATAAATAAAATGTAATATAATTAATTAAATTTAATGCATACTTCACATGTGTAAATAAACTTACGTAAATAGCTAAGTTTTCTTCTATACGTTTTCTGAAACCGATAAGAATAAATTCAGGCTAATAAGTAAAAACTACTTCAAAAGAAGATGAATTTACTTGACTGTATATAAGACATTCCAGTTTCCAAACTTTTCATATATTTAATTCTTTCACAGTTACAATCGATGAACTACATTTTAAATAAATTCATCATACAATGAATACATTTTAAAGCAAAAACAGTCTGAAATAAATCTATCATGCACACGATAATGACGTTATTAAATGTTATACTATTGAATTCATGAAGTGAAATGTCAATTTCACTATATAACCACTTCGAAATCCAGCTTGTTCTCTTGGTTGAGCTGCATCTAATTTTTTCTGCAGGCGATGTGTTAGCACTTTTGTGAAGATTTTATAAATAGCAGGTAAGAAGCTAATTGGTCGGTAATTTTTCAAATCCCTTGTTGCATACTGATTAGCATAAGTTACGCAGATGTATCGTCGTCGTGGCGGCACCTTTTAGATATAAGGTACGGTTAAACTCTCTTAACTGGCTGTGTAGCTAGCACACTGTATGTCGAGGTTTGAGTCTTCGTTTGTTATCGTTTTTGTTGTGTTAGAATTTATATTGCGTTTACTAACCAGTTTTACTTACGTTATGTTTAAATGGCGCAATAAACTGTTATTGTTTTCAACAACTGGATCAGTCATTTCAAGGGCTTTAATTTATGCCGAATTTAATATGCGTTATCGATTAAGCAACCAATTTAGAATAAGATGTAGTGGAGCTGGAGTCAGATAAGAAATACCACATATTGGTGAACAAAACTCTGCTATACCCTTTATCACCTTTTTTATGCAAAAGAATTACTGTTGCAGAATCCCATTGGTTTGGTATGTTACCGCTGTTAAGACATTTGGTAAAGAATTTTGCAAGTATGTCTTCTACATATTCTCCAGCTTCTTTTAGGATATCTAATGTAATACCATCATCACCAGGGGCTCTTCCTTTCTTCATATTTTTTATTGCAAATGAAACTTCTTCTTTTAAGATTTTAGGAGCTGTTCCTTCGACTATTTCAATGTCTTCGTTTAATCCACTGTTACTTTCGTATAGATTTTTGTAGAATTCTTCAACTCTTCTAAGTATTTCTTCCCTATTTCTTGTTACGGTGCCATCCTTTCTTTTTAATGCAATGATGTGTTTCTTCCCAATAGACAAACTCCCTTTAACAACCCTAAGGCTCTTGTTGCTTTCAATGGCCTTCCTTACTAACTCACAATTGAATTTTCTTATATCTTCTTTCATGTTTTTGCGCAGAGTTTTACAACCGTCTGCATACTTAATCCTGGAAATGGCATTCTGATTGCCTACCTTCAGATGTATTCGTCCGTTCATGAGCCGTTCCGTCTTTCCAAATAATTTGCTTTTGTGCTTTTTATATGTGAAGCCACCAATTTCCCCAGCAGTTTCAATTATTGTCTTAACAATGTTTTCATTTGCTTCTGAGATATCAACTTCTTCAATAAGTCCCTCCACGTTTTCTTAAAACTGTATGTACAGTCCTACCTTGTCTGGAGCAGAATGATCTTTGTTGTCCTTGCGCCATAAACGTACCACCAACTAACCAACAATTCCTTCCAGTACAGAAAAGCAATTCCAGATTCAATGCTTAGGTCTTTTTCTTTCAGTTTCTTTAAATTCACCCCCTTACCTATTTGTTTTGTGATGAGCTACTGTCTTTCTCTAATTTAGGATTTAAATATACTTTACGTATCACCATTCGATGATCACTTCCAGTATTGAATTGCACGCTGCAATCTTCAATAACTAGTTTCTTGTTTGCCAGGATATAGTCAATTTCGCTGGTTCCTCCATTGTGTTGTTTTCAGGGCTATTTTCTTTCTGGATTCTAAAAAAATGAATTCATGATGCTAAGATTTTCAGCTTCTGCAAATTCGATGAGTTGATCGCCACGTTCATTCCTTTCCCCATATCCGTATTTACCAACCGATGTCTCTCCTTGTTCCTGTTGTCCAATTCTTGCATTGAAATCCCCCATGATGAGCTTGATATGTTGTTTCCCTTTGGTGTGTAACTCTTTGATTTCTTCATAAAATTCTTCAACCTCTTCGTCGGTATGGCTTGATGTTGGTGCATATACCTGTACTATCTAAAGGTAATATAGCTGTATTAGTTGAATAACAATTCTCACTGCAGAAGGGGAATTTTTGTGTGAGAATTTCGATGGTAGCTTTTCATTGGAAACGGGTTAAAAGCCTGAAAAGCCAAGAAAGGAGGATTCTAAAACTTATATTTGATTTAAATTAAGATTTTTTTTATAATGCAAAAATTTTGTGGCAGAAGGTCACAGTTAAATTTATCATATTCAAGGTCAGAAGACAAGAAGTGAAATTCTCGAAAATCTTCTCACTTCTAGAGGAAGAATAGTTACTGATAGTATACAAATATATATATAAATTTAGCACTGAGTCTGTGGGAAAAAATTCATTTCGGTAAACGGGGTCTTAAGAGAGGTTTTACTATATTTTACATTAGCGTACGGTTAGATGTAATAAGCGTATATCATGTAATGAACCCCAAGTAAATACTATTTTGTATAACCAATTTGGGACCCTCCATGTAACCACAGACACTGAACTCTTTTTTATCTTTTCTGTTATTCTCTCTTTTATCATTTTCTTGAATATTTTGAAGCCGCTCATTTCCTGTATTACTTCTGGTAAGTTCCAGATTTGGTCCTATGTAATCGTCATTTTCCCCTCCTTTTGAAGTTCAAAATTTGGGTAGGTATAGTTTCCTCCCTTAATTTCTTTTCCATGATTTCTATTACTTCTATATATTTTTGTCTAATTATTCTTTCGTACATTTCGTTCGGAGTATACAAAAATCGTTAATAATACCCGCAGGTTCCTAGTTTTTTCCCCTAACAATCCCAATACAATATTGGTAATCTTTGCTTATTACTTTTAACAAAATTCTGTAATATCTCCAAATTTTTTAGATGACCTTTTTCAAAATTTCCCCAAACACTGAAACCATAAAACCTTACAACATTCCAATGATAATATAAAAATGAGTAATAATTAAATTATAAGATCACAGACGCTACAAGAATCTGACAATATATGACTAGTCGAGCTTTCTCACTTACAGAAAAGGAGTATACCACTGTTCTTCGAGAGTTTGATTCCGAGAAAGTACTAATGATAAAATTCTCTACTTTGTTAATATTGCTATCGCAGAGATATACTTTTCCTCCGTTTCTATCGTTACTGGCGTTAAAAGTCACTTTTTGACCAATTCTCCTAACTCCATGTGTTGTGTGTTTTTATACATATCTTCATTTATTTTCTATATTTTATTTTTAAAGTTATGTGCGTTTTATTTCATACATATATAAAATAAATTTTAATGTTATCTTTTTCAAATATTTTTGAACATAAATATTTCTTCAGTATTAGAAAATTAAAGCACCATTTTTATTTTAAATCGCAAAGTTTTGTAACGATGTGTTATAAAGGAGAGAAGGGAACTTACAAATTACGTACGAGAGTGAATTACTCTTATATTGTGGTAATAGAAATTTTACTGTTAATGGAGCCCAATAGGTAAATTTGTACACAGCCCTTGAAAGGAAAAAGAGGGATATGGCTGAAACGGGGTGATCTTAGCCTGGAGAGACAAATTTAATCGAGATAAACGGACCCGCAAAAGCGACAAGATTCCCATCCTCCGCAAAGGCAACCACCGCAAAAGTGACGGTTTCTCAATTCCCACATTTGAGTTTCAGTTTTCATTACGTGATCGACGTAATTGTTCCAAGCATGCTGCGTGACTCTATCGATGCCTTCGAGTGTCAGTTTCGAAACTTCGTTCTTTTTAAACGTTTGGTTTTGACCAGCAACGTAGCCTTTCACTTGACTCCAAATCAATTCAGTAGGATTGAGCTCACAGTGATAGGGAGGTAAGCGGAGGACAGTGTGCCCACTTTCAGCAGCTATTTCGTCAATGCGATAACTTGCGTAATTCTTATGGACGTTGTTTACTAAATGTAAAAGTTCGGCCTTCAACATATCGCAACTCCATGGAATGTTTTTGGTTGTCAACCAAGCTTGAATATCGGCTTTCTGTGTAGATGTCGATGGAATAGTTTCAACAATATGCTATGATATGAGGCGTTATCGAGTACAATGACGCTATTCGGCTTAATGTTGGCGAGAAGTTTCTTCCTAAACCAATCCTCATAATACTCTCCATTCATCTCACCATGGAAATCGCCGTTTTTCTTGCAAGCTAAACAAATATCACAACACCATCTATAAAACCTTCCTCGTTTCCAGCATGAACCAAGATATTTCTGAACCCTTTTCCTGATGGAGCTTTTAAGCAGGCCGTTCAAAAACGCCGGTTTCGCCGACTTGACAGTGGAATCGACCCATACTTTCGTTTTGGTATGGCCAAAATTTACCTTAGTTTCATCGGCGTAAACGATAGGTCGACCGTCAGAACGAAAACGTTTGATGTCTCGCAAATAGCGATGACGCCAACACTGAATGTCATCGCGTTCTATCAGCACAGACTCCCGTTTTCGTTTTGTAAAACTGAAACCCAATGGTGGACCCAACTACATGGTGGGTGGTCCAGACTCTCCCAGTGAAATGACCGGAGCTTGTCTGCGGTTCTAATTGCATACAGTCCGGACCTCGCCCCTAGTGATTTCCACGTTTTCGGTCTGCTGAAGAAGTTCCTGGCAGAACAGAGATTCACGTGCAACGATGAAGCTAAGACAGCAGTCCGACAGTGGTTCCACAGTCAGCCAGACGAATTCTACCACAGGGGCATCTCAACTTTAATGGGACAAATGTCTGAACCGATCTGGGGACTACGTAGAAAAATAGTGTAAGGTACGTAGAATAGTACGTATATTTGTAATTACCTGTATGTACCTTATTTTGGCTAATAAAAAATAGGGGCAAAGACTTTCTGATTCGCCCTCGTAATTCAAGTTCAGTACATAAATAGGTGTCTTTATTATAAAGTAACGGCCACTAGCAAAAGGATAAGTCATAAGGAGCTTCTTGGCATTAAGTTTTAAGCACTATAGACCAGCTTAGACGGGACCGATATCTTATAATGACCTCTGAACCATGCAATACATGCGACTAAACCTAATGGGATTGCCCGGTCTAATGACCGTAAAGCCTTAGTTTGAAATATTAAGTTAATAGAGTGTCACACAAGGAGAATGTCGGAATTCCTAATATGGCGACATGTTAATGGCCGAAGAATATAGGGGTGCGTACAGACATGCAACATAATACCGTAGCAGAACATCGTCGCTTAACATCCCGTGTTACGCGATGATGTTACGGGGTGAACATCGCCGCGTATCATCAGTGCGTAACATCACTGCGTCCCATTTCATCCCGATATCCAGTCTACACTGATAAAACGCTGTTGTTTGCAAACCGGTCCAAATACACGAACATAGGGTGCAACCTTCGAGCATATACGTATACAGTATGTATGCTCGAATGGTGCAACATAGCCCTGTAACATTCCTTTGAAGCGACGGGGAAAAACCGACAACTGGTGGGACGCGGAAATGTTACGATGTTCTGTTACGGAGTACCGTCCAGATTTAATACGCGACGGTGTTACGATACGGTGTTCTGTTGCATGTGTGGACGTGGTCTAAAACTTGAACACTGCTCATAAGGGGCTTTTGTAAAATTAAAGGAAAGGAAAGACCTTGGCTAGAATACCCCGCTTTCACTGGTCCGTCAAGTTGACATCTCTACAACGGAAAACGGGCTTTAAAGTTCAATCAATAGTCCCAAGAAAGGGGACTCTCACATATTAAAACTACCTTAGGCAGGGGCGGCTCAAGGTTCATTTTGGATCCGGGCGGCCTGGCACGGATTACATTTTGGCGCTCCTCCTGCGAAAACGGAAGATTTTCACAGATACACAGTGAGCCATATGCCCTATGGAAGTGGCCAAAAGTCTCTGAAAGAATTTCTCTAAAGATGTGTCTCTAAAAAATTCTCTAAACTTGTCTTTCTTTAAGAAGATTTTCTACTATTGGGTCAATTAAAAATATTTACACTTGACTTCAATTTGGCGCCCTCATCCAAACTGGGCCACGGGCGGCCGTCCGGGTCGCCCGACCCTTAAACCGCCCCTGACCTTAGGTATACACTACCTTTTCGTCAGACCAAAAAGTAGAGACCCATCTTCCAGAGTCGGATCTGAGAGAGAACGGGTCTCAGAACTAAAGAGTTGTAAATTGTATTCGTAAATGCCTGTATCCAGAGGGGGATCTTAGGGACCTATCCCCCCCCCAAAAACTACATTTTTAATGGGACTTGGCTACGGCCTTGCATGCTGTGATTGTATCTATACATGCTGTAAAAATTTTTGGACCCTCCCCCGAAATTAAACCTTGGCTACGATCTCGTATACGTAGAAAGGACGAAGCTTAGGAGTAGAGGCCACACCGGTGGAAAATAATAAAGAGAAAAGAGCCGAAAGGAATTTAAAAAAGATATTTAAAGGGGGCAGCTTGTCTTAGGAGCGAAAGCTGGAGCATTTTTGTTGCAATGGAGCGGTGAGCGCCATTGCGATTCTTGTGAGTTTTCACTCTTTTCTATGTTAGTGATTATTAGTGTTAAAATAGGGAGGAAATCCTTCGCATTGTAATTTAATGTTTTGCTACCGGTCTTGCCTGTTATAGTACAGTTTCTACTCGTATTGTATTTCTATGTGTTATATGTTTTAATAAAGAACTAAAATACATAAAATGCAATTTCTGTCAATCTGAGATTTCGTATTGTTATAATTCAACATTGAAACGTCGCTCGCTTGTGGTTCATAAGGTATGTATGTCCCCCATACTATCGCGTTCCAAACAAATTTATTAAATAGCGTTTAACGCAGAGAGCCCCCGTATAGTTCGTTACATAAGTGGATATAACGAGCTTTACGTATTACATAAAAATTCATTTAAAAGAAATAATCTCTTCCGAAATTCAATTCCTTCCCAATGTATAACTACTTTGATCATAAACAATGAAATATATTTTTGTATAAATCCAAATTTTCATATTTTATTCTTTTAAGAGCACAGGCAGGCCGTGATTAATTCGCTTTCGTATAGTACGAAATTCAATTTAACACGAATTGTTTGTGATTTTACGGTTCAAGGACAACAATGGTCATGCTACTCTAGGAACTACTGTTTTCCGAAGAATCCGAACCTCTGGACCTACTGTTTTCCGAGGAATCCGAACCTCTTAAGGCCTAGGGAACCAAACCCCGGACTACAGTGAGCAGTGCGATCTTTATGAGATCTCTGAGTAAGCGTTCTTTGCACTGCTGGGAGTCGAACCCGGATTAGCGGCGCACTAGGAGAACGCGTTACAACACTGCGCCACCACAGGGCAGCACGAGTTGCAAGTGAAGTGAAGAAATACTTTATTCCTTATTATTATGTACATCAGGAGACCATACAAACGATTTGCTTGGGAAATGGAAAGAGAGCAGTAGCGATGCTAGTAACGGGGCTCTCTTTCCGGAAGACAAAGCAAGGGATTTCTCGCATTCAACAAGAAACAATAAAGATATCGATTCGCGCGTACAGATCCTCAAAGTTATAAAGCGATTTACATTCGCAGGTGTATCACATTTACAGAGTTTATGAACAGAGTCTTGACTCGAAGACGTTACAAGTGAAGGTTGAAGTCCAAAGGTGGAATCTTTGTGGGCTGCAGAGTCGTTATTCGTATTCGTTATTCGTCAGAGAGTTATGTCGTATTTAAAATATCTTCAACGCTAGTTTGTTTGTTTTTTTTTAATTTTTATAAGCAACGTAATTTTCATACTTAAATTATAAGAATGCTTAACCCGCGTGCGGTGCTTTGCACCCCATCTAATTATATAGCATTATTTCATAAAAAATGTCCAATTTTACGGGGAACAGTAACTGGAATTTTCACTTTGTCACCCTACCCCAAAAGATTGTGACTTGGAAGACAACAGGGAAGAGTTTGGCCAGTTTCAGAAGCAAGGGTGGACGGTTTTTTTTTTCACAAATTGTAAGGTGTGGGGTGTGAAACACCCCGCGCGCCTGCTCGCGGTTACATGGTAATAGAGTTACATGGGCAAGTTACATGGGCAAGTTACATGGTAATAGATTCAGTTGTTTGGATATGAGCTTAATGGCAATTTGTTAATATCGACAATATTAAAGAGAACGACGGAGAAATCTGTTCAGATCATTCCTAAGAAGTCAGAATTTTCAGATCATTTGCAAAAACAGAAAACTAGTTCAAAATTTCTGCATTAACTATTAATTGTCGTATATTAGAAATGTTGTTAATCTATCAAAAGGCATGGAGAATGGTAAAAATGACAAATGGAATAACCCATGACGTATTCTATTAATTCAAGCAAAACAACCTCATCAATTATTTTTAGTAAGCTGTAACTAATTACTATATAGTATTATAACTACGGATAATTCAATGATTTCATGAATATCATTATTTATCTTAAGCACGACTTGCCTGGGTTAGGCAAATGGTCTATAGAGAAGATTTTGAGGTCATCTATGCGAAAGAAGTTGCGGCTTAGCCGGATTAATAGAAATCCGTGACAAAGAAGAATAATCATCTGTATATTAATCGTCCCAAGGCTGCACTATGGGTTATCTGACACGGGATTTGCTGCTTCACTGATCTCCGAATCCGGATACGTGTGTAGTCCATTCGTGGAAAATTGGCGGGTTAGAATTCAAGGGAGCTGACGTCTCAAACGGCTTGTTTCATTGCAGTAGAGGGTAGAGCGTCTTTCATAACTGGTTTTTCGCGCGCGAAAAACCAGTTATGAAACACGCTCTACCCTCTACTGCAATGAAACAACAATTTCGTTAGCTTCCGTCAACTCCTTGATTTTAGCGGTTCTAACCGCCAATTTTTCCGCGTGCGGTGATACACACAAACATAGCCGGCCGAAACTACATAAAAAAGAAGAGTTATAGTAATGGGGGGTTGCGAGCTACAGCTCATATATTCCTATGTTAAATATACCATGCATTACAATGGGGTAACAACCCCAACCCTCCGGATACGCATATGCACACAACCACACTCACTGGAAGTGAAACTCAGTTCACAGTTGGCTCGCATGCAGCGGTTTTAACTACTTGGACGTAAGGCAGGAAAAGGCTATCCGAAACCATTCTCGTTTTAAAGCAACAGATATTAACTAGTTTTAAGGTGCTGCTCATTTAGTGAAGTAAAAACTAATGATTTGAGTCATCTTTACCATTTGGTTATATTCGTTTTAGGGATAAATTCTATGTCCCTTTTGGATTCATTGAATTTTCAGTATTTTAAAAGGCAATTAACTTTTTTTGGGAAGATGAACAGGGCTAGGATTTAAACCCCAAAGGTGATGGTTTGCTTATGATTTTACGGCGCAAGGTTAGAAAAAGTCATGTGGCGCATGGTTTCCGACGAATCCGAACCTCTGTTGCCCAGAAAATTAAACCCCGGACTACGGTGGGCAGACAAGCGGCACGCGTTCCACAGTACCATTAGAAGTCGAAGATGGGTTAACGAAACGACAGACGACTGTGTTACCAATATTCCAGCGTAAGTTAGTGGATCTACTTTTTTTCCAGCAACTCGAACCTTTGAAGTCCTAGGGAATCAATCCCCGGACTGCAGAGAATGAACAGTCAATCGGTAACCGTATTCCCCATCACCGTTGGGTCTTAAACACGGACTAACGTCACACTGTGACAACGCTCTAACATTGCGTTACGGCAAGGGCCCCAACAGATGAGAAGAATTTAAACCACAAACCGTTCTGCTGTTAAAAATATGATAAAAGTTAGAATTCAAAATCCCACGCTGGACATAATGTAGAGGGGAACGAAAGGTCTATTTATATAAGCTATTATTGTGAACAGCTAAAGCTTTAAACAATCTTGTTTACCCAATTAGCAAGTAAAATTTTCACTTTTCCCTAAAATCTTCCAAACTCAGTTCGGGTAAATTCGAGTAGAGTTAACAATGCACAGTTCTCATAACCAATCTTTCCTAACTTTATTGATTGTTGCAGCGGGCTTCCGATTCGATTTGTCGGACGATGACTTGTCACAAATTTCGTTCTCAGAATTTATATTGCTCAAATACAACCCGGTAAAACCACCGTTCTTGTCAAAGGAAATATTGATGTATGGCAGTGAAAACCAATGGCCGAAGGAGAAAAGCTCGCTTTATTTTAGCCATTGCCATGAAATGAAATACATAAATCCATTCCGGTATAAATGTGACGGGAATACCAGAGCAAATCGAGCATTTTACGACGTAAGTTACCTTTGGTTTGATAAAATGTACAATGTGTACATTAAATGAAAAACCTATGTTCGGTGGTGCAGTGGCAACGCGTTCAACTATCGTGCCGTTAACCCGAATTCGACCCCCACCGGTGTCAATGCAAAACATAAAGCGCTTACCGACTAACTACTCATTGTAGTCTGAGGTTGGTTTCCTAGGCTTAAAGGGGTTCGGAACCTTCGGAAAATATTGATCCAGTGGGGTCACGCATTCGTCTATCGCCGTTAACCAGGGTTCGACTTACAATGGTATTGTGGAACCAATGCCTGTTTTCTGTCTGACTTAGTTCTGGTTCCACTAGCAGCAGGGGTTCCGATTCCTTGGAACCCACGTAGCATGCCCTTGTGCAGAGAGACCTTTCTTGCTCTTACGTCGTAAAAATACCAATAAACAATTAATTGAGAACCCCCATGTCCTGTTTGTGAGAAACATACGTTATTACACACTTATAAGCACACAGTAGAAATCTAACAATTAAAGCTGTATTTAGCAAATGCGAAACATCTTGCTCCACATCATGACAAACTTGTTGGAATAACCTAGATTTGCTCAGTATAGTTGACGAAAAAAGGAATAACAT
>QLNU02001226.1:4959-20391 GCA_006491805.2 Dysdera silvatica | reverse complement strand
TGCAGTTCTCTTTCGAATAGGCCATTCCAATCGTTTATCATCTTCCACTTAAGTTCACCCATTTTGAAGTGAGAAAGCCACTCAACTATGGCTGTTCTTTTAATGCTTGATTCGCCAAATACTAGTTGAAACATTTCAAATGCCTCTGTAGCTATTTTACCTAGTTTAAACAAAATTTTATGCAAATTATCTTTTCGCAAAATCCATCCATCATAAAATCGAAGCATGCCTCTCGAGTGAAGTTTTTAAATAAATTTTAGTAAATAATGCATGTGTGCGATGCAAATTGGTATGACTACATTGTCAAATCTTTATTCTATATTATGCCATCAAAGATTATTTTATAGAAATTTGAAATTTTATTTCTGTCTAGTCTGCAAATTTTTTGGACATATCTTTTATTAAACTGGGGATTTATTCTGTCATTTTAAACCATTAGCTGTAAAAATGTTATTAAAACATAGGTGGGACAAGTGAAAATGGGTGAAGTGTGATTCAAAGTTATCCTAGATGGCTGTACGATCTATTTAATGTTTTTCTGATTTCATAAAAGTGCTTTCTTTTCAGAAATGTGTGAAGGACAAAGATGTTAATTTTGATGTCGCCTTCTACAAACATATTCGCAACCTGTACATTGAACCAGTATTTACTCTAGTGTTAGGAACTAGGGGCTCAATAACATGGAAATTGAATAACAGAACTGGCAATCGAAAAGCAGAAAAGAATGAAGCATTTCCAGGTCCTCCAGGTACTTCATGGCTTTGTGTACTTTTTTGTTATAAGTACAGTGTACTCCTGATTTACATGTCCCGCCTTGAATTGAGGAACAAATAACTTTTCTATATCTGCTCTCCATAGCCTTGTGAGTGTATGGGCTTTCCAAGGAAATCATAGAAAATAGCTGCCTTATGAAAAATAATGTAATTAAAAAATTTCATACAAATCCTTGTTTAAACTTCATGGAACAAACTCGCATAACAATTATCGTAAAGTACAGCTACTCAGCCTAACGATTTTTAGTTTATTAAATGTTTTACATTGTTTGGTATTTACAGAGTAATAGTATTTAAATTGTTCACAAGAAGAGATAAGCAGATGTTACATTGGAATGCATTTGCCCTCTGTGTTCATTTTAAACTTGATAAAACTTGCTTCTACGATTTTTCTGATTTCTTTTCTCCAAAGTCTAAGAAAAGAATGTTTCAGATTCCCTCCCGATGATAACCTTCTACTCAGGGATTAACCTGTCACTGACCTTTTCACGAAAAGACAACTTTAACTAAAATTCAGCTAGAAAAACTGCTGAACAATTTGCCGAAAATCTCCAAATAAAATTGGAAAGATAATAATGGGAAGATAACCCTACTGCATGGATTAGTATGATCAGGGGGAGGGTCATCATGCCACCTTCCATTCCACATCAGTGACAAAACATATCCTCACTGGGAATACCGAACTGCCATTGCATGGAGTTTATTCTGACCAAACTTTCTTGTAAATTTGAAAACAACTTTTCCGATTTGGCTACAACTCTTTAAGTGCAAGTTAGCCAAAAAGTTACAAGAATCGCTTTGGTAGCTTACTCCCGGCTTCTACTCTTTTCCTATTCCCTCTACTGCTGCTGCCATGTGTGATATAAAAACATCCTTTATTATTTTTATTCTCAGTAATATTTTGATATTAAAAATTCAGCATATTTCAAGTTTAAAATTATATTATTACAATTTAGTTATTAATTCTACTATACGTCAGTTGGAAAACTAATCATCCTTCCTTCTCCTGTAAAATACAATCCACTATAATTCAAGAAGTTGAGTATTTAAATTATCTGGACATTACATTTACTTCGGACCTGGAACCTCAATATAATATCGTCAATCAAGCTAAATTAAAATTATTTTGTCTATGGAGACAAAACATTTTACCAAATCCACCAGGTTATTATGATACAAAACTTACATTTTCTCAAAATTAAATTATTCATCAGAAATTTAGGATCTTTTCACCCCCATTCTCAACAGTAATCTCTCAGAATCTGTTCAAAAATCTAGTGTCCTTTTAAGTTTTAACCGGGCTCAAATACACAATTGTGAACCAAACGCGAGCCAAGTCGCCAAGCGAAGCGAATGACAAAACAGTCAATGGAATAAAAGTCGAAAACGTTCAACTATAAACAAATATTAATTAATAGTAAGCAAAACAAGTTCAACTATAAACAAATATTATTGAATCGTAAACAAAACAGTTTTACCCAAAAAGAATGCTTATAATTATTGGTTTTTCCAGAATACGGTGATGTCCTTGAGAATTTGCTCAAATGGATCGTTTACTCCTCGTCTCCACATAAATTCAGCGAGGTACGACTCCAAATGATGGCGAGAAGTTCCTCGCTGTTTTTTATTTCTCCATTTGGCACTGCCAAGTGGATCGTTAAGTAACAAAGATGGAAGGAAAAAAGGAAAACGTGCTTTGTTTTGAATGAATTCAGAGAATAGAGCACATGGCCCCAAACGAACATTCCCTTATGGTTGTAAGAAATTTGGCGGAATTCTACATTATTTGGCGATTTTTCGCTTGCGCCCGGCTAACGGAACAGTACAATCTGGTAAAGTGTTTTATACTGAATAACTGGTCTTCCAATGTGTTTGTTACTTCTCTTGAGCCTCATTAAATTTAATTCCTCTCCCCCACCTCCATACGTGTGTATTGCCTTACATTCTTATATAAAGTCCATCATAATCGGTATGGATGGGATTTTTTCCAATATCTCATACCTGCTAACTATATTTCTTCACATACCAATCACCCATTTAAATTACAACTATTAACCTCTCATGCTAACACACACACACACACACACACACACTCTCTCTCTCTTTTTTTCCCCCTTAAATGATTGAACATTATAATATGCTCAATTCAAAATGTATTTTCTCATCTAGTGTAAATACATTTTCATATACCATCCTACAATACGTAACATCCTAACTGTATCCCTTACCCACGCCCCCACGGGCCTTGTAATATTGCATAAATAAATAAATAAATTTAATGTTAATTATCAGAAGGATTGTTGCCTCACGTAAATAAATATCCCCCAGAAATAATGTAGCACTAGTTTTATTTATTTTTTACGAATTTGGGTTTTGTGGCATTCAAATGCGTAGTTTGATTTGCAATCATCATGAGTTCATTGATTATGTGTACCCCGTGTGTAAAAATTAAGAAGGGGACAGATTTTCATATGTAATACCATACTGCAGTGTTTCAAATGGGTACAAAGCATACTGTATCATCCCGAGCTACAACCTAAAATTAACGAACGGAATATTTATATGTTTCTCTTGAGGGTTAGTGCCAGATACTTCTCTTCCTTTTCGCATCAAATATCTGCTTGTGTGACTGATTCTTCGTCATTTTCAAAAATTTTAAGGTTCTTATACAATTGTTAAAAGATCAGCAGTGGACCAGAAAACCAAAGGTCATGTGGGCCTAGTTCCCATCACCATAGGTTACGTTATGTAACTCATACTTGACACTAACGCCAGTCGTAATTTGCCAAGGGTTGACAACACAAATTAATGGTCTTTATTATTTGTCACCGGACTGAGCCCCTTCATTAACAACGGCGAAGTGATGTTTGCCGGGACAAAAATACATTGGTACAAATCCATCTCTGTGCACGTGTGCAAAAGAAACAATACTGACCAAGAGAGGAATTCAAAGGACATTTATTCAATATCGGTTACTGAGGACAGAAGATAGAAACGTCTATATCACAGGCTGTAAGCAAAAAAACTTGCAATCCTCTGTAAAGGATATAATCATCCCTGACTGTGTGTTGCAGGATGTGCACCATTTGTTCATATTCAATATGACGTTGTTGACAAATTCTTGAACTATTATAACTTGTTTGGTCTTTCGGTCAATTCTGCCTGTTCGTTCTGCTTTTATGTTACCTTCTCCACTTCATCCTTCATTTTTGCACACCAGTGTATAAGCTAGGACTACCACATTTGAAGTTTCATTCAGGACCTATCGGGGGAGGGGCAGAAGGGGCTGCTGCCCAGTCCTCACAATATTAGGGGCCTCAACTTCGTAACTTGACGTATGTTAGATGTATATGCATGCATTTTAAAGGACCTCTAAAATATTAGTTGCCCCAGGCCTCTCATTTTCTTTGAAAGACCTTGTTCTGTCAAATGTTGTGTGAAATATTCCGATACCTAGAAATCATATAATAGATAGTAATGGAAACATGCACAAATATACATGGTGTCTTCAGAGAGACCACATTTTGAGGAAGTAAGTGACTATACTTGTTTAATATTAGAAATGTCATGAATTTGGTAACGTTTCATGTGCAGAAAAATGTTCAGTGACCGGAAAAACTACAAAATGTTTTGTAGTTTTTTCCAGTCACTGAACATGTTTTGCCGCCAACAACTCTTCCTAAAAAGCTATTTATTAAGTTAACTTTTCTAAACTTACGTTGAATTTAATTTCAATTAAATGTTAATATACTTTGAGAGAAACCTTGTTCTTCAAATTGAACCCTTCGGTGTTGTTTTTGAAGTATAGTATTGAAGTTTATGTATTGAAATTTTTTTTTTTTTTTTGCCCAGTTGAGTTATGTTTTATAAGTTTAAATTTTTTAATTACAAAATTTTAAACAAAAAAAATTCCTAAGTTAATGAATATTTACACAATAAGGCTGTATTCTGTGATTATATAGCACTTGTTGATTTGAACCAACAGGGTCAATCTTAGGATATGTGTTATACTTTAGTTTCTTTCTTTTAATCAATATAACTATTAAGTTTTTCCATCGGATATAACTTACAATTTGACGGGGGTTTCAGAGGAAATGTGAGGCTTGGGGCCCTTCAAATACATGTCTAACATATATTGTTACCAAATATTGTGAAGTCTGGTGTACCCCTCCCCCAATTGGTATTGCAGTGGTAGCACATTCTCACTCAGTGTGTCGTTAACCCAGGTTTGACTCCCAAAAATGCCAAGGAAAACGCTTACCAATAAACTACTCACTGTAATCTGGGGGTTGGTTCCCTAGATCTCAAGTAAAGCTTAAAACTCAGGCATTTGATTAGTGGCCATTGGCCAGCAGGGCCCTTTTTATTAGAGGCCACTTCATTGAAGTTAGTAGCCACTTTTGCCTGACCACAAAACCTTTAAATACTGTAGCCTTAAGAGGGTTCGTTTGATCAACATTTTTCATGAAGAAGAAGAATTAGTGTGTGGTTTCAGAATGCAACCTTCCTGCTAAATCAAAACGGACAGGATTGCATTGGGAAACAGTAAAGTTTCGAGTGTGGTGGCGACTGAAGTCGTATTTTTAATCGCCCGTTCCTCAATACTTAGTTGACCTGGGGCCAGTGGCGACTGTGTATTTGAACCTTTAATCTCAAGATGTTCTAATTCCTTGAAAAATTATAGGTTATGGTGCAGCATAACCTTTGCTGTCCTCTCTATTAAGTTTTTTGGTGTCGTATGAATTCAGCATTTCATATACTTACTTAAACTATAGGATGCACTGAGTGTGTATAAAAAGACACTTTTTTAGAGATATAATATGAACTAAAACCTGTGAAGTTAGACACTTCCCTAAGTTAGATACTGTTCAGTGTGGAACCAAACCATAGGTGTACACTGGAAGCTTGTAAGAAGGGGTTACAGAGCTATAATTCCATATTAGGGTGACTCTTATTTATATGGCAAAAATTCAAATTTGGGAAAATTACCCTCTAACCCCTTCAAATGGTTCCATTTGCTATAAAAACAAATTGTGCAAAGTTTGAAACAAAAATATTAATATTTAGAGGTGGCTCAGGTATGTTGAAATTCAGCCATATTACATCCACATCGGAATTACTGTATTTAGAAGTCAAATTAGCTCATTTACACTGCCAGTTGTTGAGAGTTAAAGCAAAGTTAAATTTTAGCGATTTTTATAATCATTGCAATCATTTATACCTTTATAATTTGTTTCCAATGACAATGATCCCTAGACTTAATCATGGCACAACATTTTTAGTAAACTTCTTTATTTGCGCAATGGACATAAGTAATTGCAGTTTGGTATATATTTTTCTAACAGTAGGTTTTAATCTCTGTACATCATCTATGCAAATGATTCATCATTATATGGTCAGTATAGCATATCATGGTGTCTTGAGCGATGTAGATTTGTCTGCATTTGGAATGTTCACTCTATTCTGTTTGATAACTTGTAAAACATACCTCAACTGTTCTTCAACATGAAAGCATCTTGATTTCGTTACATCTTGTGTCAGTGCAACGCCTCTTTCTGCATGGTCGTTAGTAGTTGCAAGAGATTAAACAGTTGCTGTGGCAACATTCAAATCATCTTTACCATTCCATGTATCAGGATCTTTGCCCATAAATTCATTTGGGATGCCAAGCAGTGGGATCAAGTTTCGACTTCACTTTGAAACAAAATCAACCAGTGTCTTATTATGAACAGATTTTAAGTCTTGCAGAACCATCTTGACTCTCCTCATTGAAGTTCCTGCCTCCTTTTCAGTTGAAGCTTCGATCATTGCCTGCTTTATAGCTGAGTCGATGTGTTCATAAAGACTCAACAAAATCAAATTCTCTCACAAATACCATAAATGGCCTGACATCTTTCGTGCTGTTGGTGATGCAATGTTTCTATTAGGGTAAGACTCCAGTTGTTGGAGAAGCTGCAGGTCATTTCTAGAAGCTGTGTATGCCAAGGGTGCAAAGAACCAGAACTTAATGTAAACCTTTTCACTAGAAAGACATTAAGATCCCTCAGTCCACAAATTTCCTTTGCTGTCAACGTGAACCATGAACAGAACATCCAAATCTTTAGACTATATGTGGCTTTAGCCATCCAATGAACAGCGTGTATTAGTCCAGGATCTCTGAACTTTATGCTCTGAGTTTGATGTCCTCTGAGAAAGATGAGCATTAGTTTCAGCAGTTCGCAATAATCATCTTGTAGTTGTGCTTCACCAAGTTCTATGACTTCATTCTGGACACCAGCAACTTCAGTTATATCAAAATCATCAGAGAAAACATTATCATATTTCTCTTGATCAATAAATGGTCACTGCCCTTGAAATCTTTTGAATAGCAAAATGTCAGGCCCACTGCTTCTACCCATACACTCCTGAAAAGCTGCACCCAGAACTAGCTCATGAATATGGTGTCTACGTGCAAAATGAAGAAGAGACCGGCCTAGTAACTTCTTTAGAATGGTCCAAGCTCTAACAGATGTGTCCGTGTTTGAACTTATGGTATCAAAACACATTGCATGAACCAGGTTTTCAAGTTTCCAGTCTGCAATTGCATTAGACGGTTTAGGCCATTGCTTGACCAGTTCCATTTGATATTTTTGACATGGCCAACAGTTTGGTGTCTCGCACTATTGTGACCAGAAGAGATAACCGGTCAGCCTTTCCATTTCCTGTAAGGTCTGACATAAGCTTGCAATCCCAGTGGACTGCGAGGATTGTGGTTGGTGTGAAGGCTTCTTTGATCCCAAAGACAGCAAATAGTCTGGAAATTTTTTACCTTCATGGTTGGTAGTTAAATCTGTCCAGAGCAAAGGTCTGTGGACCTTGTCCAAGGGCTCGAAATGTTTAAAAAACAGATATCAGCTCTGTTACTCAGTCCATTTCGATAAAGCATAGCCTCAAGCTGTTGGAAGAAAATGACCCGACATCCTCCTACATCCATCTACTAAAAGTAGTAGATGGATCAGTAGAACTGGTGCTTGGACCTTTATTTGGGAAACTTTCTTCAAAATCAGAGGTATTTTCTAACTCAACTGTCTCTAGTAATGTTTGTTTAGCAACCTCAGAATGTAACCATGTCTTATTCAGTTTCACTGATTCCTCTTTTTCTTTCTTTGTTGTTAAAGCAGCACTCTGACTTCCACCATGCAATCAGGTCATCCTTTTTTAAGTTGTGACTGCAGGAAAAACTTATCTTCTTCATTTTTCGTAAAATTCATTGCATTAATGTGTGTGATGCCAAAGAGATTGTCCAGTGAAGCTAAAAAATTGGCTTCATGAGCGTACTGCATCAAGCTCTGGTGTTTGTTATTCTTCTTCCTCCCCTTCCATTCTTGGAAGAGTTTCTCCACTTTTTTTTTAATGGAATCTTGCCGATGCTTGGTTGGAATATAGACAAAGGACCAAAAATCTTCTACTCGCTCAATTGTATAGGTTGCTACCATTCAAATATCCTCATATAGGATCTTGTGACGATGTAGAAAATGTACAAGGACCTGTTCACCAGATGGAAGCTTTCTGCCTTCAATCTTCGCTTGTACTAAATATTCCTTTGATCGTGTTTTGGCAGCCATATCTATCCATATATAAATAAATACAGTTATTAGTTAGTGCGGAATGTTATGTTTAAAAACCATTTCTGCTAATGCTGAGATGTTGAACTTTTAGTATTATTATAATAAATAGGTTAGATTAATTATAATTAATTAGATTAGGTTTTACTGTTATTACCTATGTTAGTGATGATTCTGGCATATGCTTCAATGGTCTAAGGCATAGGTGCCGACTTGAAAAATTATTGGGGGTTCCAAAAATTTTAAATCGATTGACCGTTGCATTTTGCAAAGGCTTTAAGTGTAATTTAAATTTTGTTATCAGATTATCTGGTACAATAAAACACCTGAAATGTAAAATGAAGCAAATTATAGTTAATTATAGAAAAATATTTTTTCTCTAGATAATTATTTAATGCCCCCTAAATGTATACACCCTTTATAGTTTTACGATTGCTGCCAAAATATTCAGATGTATGTGTCCATCCCAACCCCCACCCCCATCTGTCTTTAAAAAGAAGTTGACTGAAATAAAAGCTAAATTCCCCAGATGTTCCAGGAGTGCTTGAGAAGCAAAACGAAGTAAAAAGCAAAGAAATGTGCGGATCCCCTCGCTGTTGAAAGATAGGGTGGGTCAACTTAGTTGACAACATATTTTCGCCTTTATCACTATGGCCGCTAAAGATTCTCGTCTCTGTGTGTAGAGCTACAGACTAAACTTTTGTATTTTCTATGAACCCAGACAAAATGAAGAATTTTCTTTAATGAAAGGTTCAGGGAACAGGATATAAATAATTAAAATCTTAAAGATTTGATTACGAAAAACTGTGCATATATTTTCGTATGCATATTTTCCCCCACAAGCAAAAGTATTAGGGGTTGGAGAAACCCACAACAAAATTATTGAGGGCTCAAAAAGTGCCTCAAATCCACGAAGTCGATACCGCTGGTCTAAGATTAGTGAAGTTGAGAATATAGGTCATGTGATGCTTGTGAAGCAGATTTGAATACAGTTGTAATTACCCGTGTATTCGAGTATTTAATAAAAATTACCAATTTGCAAATGAAAAAAAAGTATGGAGTTAAAACAGGATGGATGCTAAGAATCGAAACAAGCCTTTAATTAGTAAGTAAGTTAACCGCATATACCATTCGAAGAGATGGTTAATGTATTACTGGTATTCACTCCGCCTTTCCTCTATACTGAAAATTTCAAAAGAGTTGAGCCACCTTTAAATACCATTCAATTGTGTTTTAAGTTTTGCCAATTTTTTTTTACATATTGGAACTAAATAAGGAGGTCAGAACAACATTTTGAAAGTTCAAAAATAAGAGACACCATATTCCATATGTGTACATACAAAATTTCATTGCAGTGGAGAGAAGGGATTACAATCCCTATCAACCACCCCTGCATATATCAGTGAACCAGATAAACTTCTGTCTTTTAACATGTGTGTGTGTAATACTCCCTAATTGGATCATTTTTACCTCTTTATCTTGAAAGTTGGACATATTTTATACGCTAATGTAGAACGAGTTCCTTGGAGTGGGTTTTCCTGCATTAAGCATAGAGGAAGTCACCTGCTTCCCATATAAGTGCAAAAGGAAAGGGTGATCACTTTCGTGTTAACTCAATATACAATAATTTCTGCTAGCCACATATATATTATAGCTCAGACTAAAGCTTATTTGCTTTGGGGAAAAAGAGACGCTTTCCCTATCCTGGATTCGAACCAGGGTCCCTCCGTTTAGCCCGGAGTGTCTTCATTCGTCTAGCGGTCCAAGACACTCCGGGCTAAACGGAGGGACCCTGGTTCGAATCCAGGATGGGGAAAGCGTCTCTTTTTCTCCAAAATTACATAAGCTCTAGTTTGAGCTGTAATTAATACGTGGGTGGCAAAAATTATTGTATAATAAATTCCCCCACGAAAACTCACAAAAATCTCGCCCCGGAGGCTTTCTTGTGTTGACCATATTTGGCAATTGTGTTATCCCTGTGAAGGGTAATAATATCTTACATAACAATTCAAGATCTATCTGGAAGTACCTATAGTGCATTTAATGGCTTTTTCATGTAGTTATTACTTTAAAATGTAGTCATTACTCCTGATGGGAAAAAAAAAAAAAAACTTCTGCTGATGCATCCAAAAACTTGGGTAATCTTTTTCATTTGTTATTTTCCACTGTTTAAAATTTTGTATGTCAACAACAGTTCTTGTTGGCACAGACAAATATATGCAGAAACAATTGGTAAGCATTTTGTGCATGTCCTATCACTTTGAACCTCCGTTCTCTGTCCCCAGTTACCATTGTAAGTTTATAATATGAATTTGATAGTTATTAATTAAAGCCATTGGTATGTTATTTTTCACATACCATAAAAAGAGTCTTTCAACATACTTTACTGAAAAAAAAAAATTAAATAACGTTAAATTTTATCATTCTATGTTGGACTTGTTTAGACAGAACTGTGAGTCTCAACTTATAAGTTATATTGTAATATGGAACTGTGTCAGTGCTCGATTATTAGAAATAAATGAGTAACGAGGATAATAACAATTAAAAAATACAGTTCAGATATTTATTATGTAGTCACTGTACAATCATGTTAAAATAATGTATTTTAAATGTAAATGATTGTAAAAGAAAAAAGTTTTAAGTATTCAAAATGTCACTCTCTTTGAAGGTTTTATTATCATGTCCGAACCCTGGATATATTGAACTAATGCAGTAATTAAATTACAAAAATAGGTTTGTATATGTAAATAAGTATTCTTAATTTTATGTAATTTTCTTCTCTTTATTTTGTGTTCCAGTGGGATGTTTATTGGTTAACAGTCTACCCTCAACATCCGATTTCTTATTTATCGATTCCGATGGCATCACAGGAACTAACTCGGACTGCTCACTTACTGATCAGCTGGAAGATGATGAAGGGATAACAGCATTGTTTTTCCCAGCTTTACCCGGACTTGAAATCCGGGCTTTTAAGTTAAGCGGTTGTGGGAAAACACTTAACCAAATTGACATTCCCGAAGACAAGCCTGTAAAGTGTATGCTCATGTTCGAGAGCGACCGACCTCGCTTCTATAACAATAGTATAAATGCTGAAAGTATTTTAACTCATTATCTTTCAAAAACGAAGGGTAAATTAGCTGTTGGCGGGGCATTTATAAAGAAAGTAAATTTTCATCGCCAAAGGTCTGGTATTCGAGGGACAAATTTTGGTCTGGCCTTTATGGGTGATAATGTTAATGCGGCCTCGATAGTGATTTCCCCTGAGGAGAAAACATCCAGTGACGTCGAAGAAAAGTTAAAAGTCCTGTTTGATACAGATATGCTTGAGGGCCAGTGTATTGCTTTTGCTTTTACCTGTGTCGCACGAGGAGAACAATTTTTTGGGACTCGAAATGTAGAGAGTGATGTGTTTAGAAAGCTGTTTCCTTCTATCCCATTATTTGGTGTGTTTGGAAATGGAGAGATTGGTGTTAATTATGTTCCAAATGTTAGCGAGTCATCTGATTGGAATAGTGATACTCCAATAATTCATACCTATACAACAATTTTTGTTGTCATCTCTGTGAAGTAATAGTTTTCTTTATGAAATATGGTTACACCGTCACTGAGTTGTTGAATAGTGATGTGTCGTAGAATGGTCTGCACAGGTGGAATCCTAATTCTTTGTTAACACAATTGATGCTAATTTAAAATATTATTTTGATATAAATGCTATTTTTTGTACGTGTATTATATAATTTTGTTTTAAAAAAAAAGTTGGTATAGGTCAAAGTTTATATCGAAGAATATGATGCCATTTGCAATCTTGGTCTGTGAAAGTCTAAACCACGGTTAACCAGCCTTTCTGGACAGTGGGCTACATAAAAATTTTCAAGGATCTTATGGGCCAGTGGTTTCATTTAAAAAAAAAACTCACTAAAAGCCTCCCTTCATAGTTTCATCTTTTTTTTTTTTTTTTTAATATGGAAGGAGTCACCCATGCTATCCCCGCTGTTTTCCCTTATTTCTAAAAAAAATCTAAAATTTTTGTTTCAGGATATTTTTTCATTCCAAACATTTACTGGCAGGCCAGATTAACGCTGTCATGTTGGAAAACCCTGGTCTAAACAAACCAAAACTTTTTAGTTATTAAGTGCCCTACAGTGCTTTATAAGTAATGCGTGCCTCCCTTATGCCATTAGCACATGTCGATTCCAGTACTACCATGGAAGGCATTCCATTTTTTCTGATGACTGTACTCTGGAATTTGGTTCTTTAAGCAACAGAGGTTCAAATTCATTGGAAAAAAATTGTTGATCTTGGTGCAGCATGACGTTAGCTGTCCTTAGCGACTAACTGCTCACTATAATCCAGGAGTTGGTTTCTTGGGCCTTAGGTTTGGATTCCTTGTAAAAACGTAGGTCTGCGTCCTAAAGTTGTGTAATGGCAATGCATTAATCTATCATACTATTAACCTAGGTTGGACTTAAAATTATATTTTAAAATGTGCGCCATTTTTCTACCAACTACAGTCAAGATTTTGTTTGCTTGGCAGGGGAGGTTCGGATTTCGTAGGAAACTATAGGCTCTGTCTTCATTGTTTTTTCATCGTAAAAACGCGAATACATTTTAGCTTTTCTTGTGCTGTAGAACACAAATGAACACTGATAATTATTAAGCATGTCTTACAAATTTTCTGTACTCTATGGTCATATTTACCATGTTAATCACTTAATATTTTTAAAAGTTTTTTTTTTATTTGAACTAAAAAATGCATTTGATAGGGTATGTTCTAGGATTGATTTCACTTTAAAAACACAAAAAGGAAGTTTGTCGCACTTACACTTGATGTTTTCCCCATATTTGAAAATGCTTATTAAAAAATTTGGAATTTTCCAGATTATTTTGTCTTTGCTTTATTTTTACTGTAAATGAACTTGCGCATTGGTCATTTGTCCATACAAATAAATTTAGTAGCAATATATTTGGAAGTTATTAGTCATTGGTGTGACTAGGAGTACCTTAGCCCTCCCTAGTACCCACCTCTAGGAAAGCATAAAATTACAAATGAATGATATGTGGAAGCATTGCAGGGGGGGGGGGGGGCAATAGTTCCTAAACTTTAAGGCTAGCTGTACCAATGTTGTTGGCGGTAAAAAAAAATATGGTTCATGGCCACCATGAATTATCATAAGAAAAATTGTAAACAATGAATGAAAATTTTATTTTTTATGATTTTTTCATTATGCTTAAAATTCCAGAATACCAGAGAAGGAAAAATATTTGCATAGTGCTCTTCGTATAATGCATTAGCTTCTGTAAATTAAGGAAAAGCAAAGCAAAAAAATAAAAATTTATACATCGAAATATGTATGGGATCTGCACAAAATATAGTGATAGATATAAAATAATCAAGAATCAGACTACATACAAATTAATGGCAGCAACATTAGTTTATATAATCAGGCAAAGGACATAAAAGCAAGTATTTCAGAGTGGGTGGTCATTTCCCGATGAGATTTGAAGGAAGCAATCAGAAAAGCTATTTTGTATGAATAACCTTAATATTAATTATAAATAATAACTAAGTTATTATTTATAAAAATGCTTGAGTGTATTTTGTATTAATTCTTTATTTTTTTCTTGTTTTATAATTTCTCTATTAAAAATTGGTATTTTAAATACCAAAATTTCATTTAAATGAGAATTTAAATGCATTGAATACAAGATTTTAAAAGCTGCTGTACTACAAAAAAAAAAACTTTTTGAAAACTTTTTTCCCCCCTACCAAATACATACCATTGGATACAAAACTGGTTAATGGCATAGACTGCCCACCACCCAAAAAATAAATTGTGGAGGGCCTTATTTTTTATTTTAGAAGCATGGCACAGTGTTGGATTAAATGCCACTTCAAATGGAACTGGAGAAAGGTCATTTTCAATGTTACGGAAAGTAAAAAGTTATTTACGAAATTCTTTAAATTGGTAAAAATTGAGTTGCTTAGCTGTATTGTATTTAGAAAGAAATATCCTAAATAATATTCATTATGAGGAAATAATTGGTAATTTTACTGAAAAAAGGCAAGTAGAAAAAGAATTTTTAATGTAAATTTTATAATTTGTATATTATAAATAAAAATTTCATATTGTAGTTTGATTTTTTTTAAATTAAACTTTTTGAAGTATGTATACTTATCTTGTTTTAAGTAAATCTTAATAAAGGATTGACATAAAAGAAGTTTCTCCATTTCCTCTATAGAAATAGTTACATGGGCTTAATTTATGCTACAAGGGGGCTGGAAAAAAATTGTCGAAGGCCTCACCAAACCGTGATTCTGCCCTGATTTTACACCAACAGGTGAAATCACCACACTTCTAAAAATTCTGCTTGCCCAATGGAAAAACTTCATTATATTTCTCGTCAGGGCAATCGATATTCCAACTAATAAATTTTCTTCGTGTACCAATTCTGGTTTTTCAAGCCATGCACAAAGAAGGGATTGCACCCCCACCCCCCATTTAAATAACATTAATTGTAAAATCAGAGATTCAAACAAGAGTAAAGCATGGAAGTGCAAAACCAAGATGTGGAGACACTTGTCAAGGTTTGGTGTTAAGCCCTCATATCTTCAACATGATGATGATTAATAATATTATCGATAAATTTGATGACATACCTGGAATCCAGGTTTTATTGTATGCTGAGGGCTTTGTGATGTAGACAACAGGCTTTTAAATGTTAAAGCCCTCCCGAGTACTCCTTAAATAATATATTAGCAACCTTTGCCAACTGAGCAAGGAAAAATGAATTCCAGTTTATCAGCTTGAGTACCAAAAACCACACTACAAATCTTTCATGTTAAAAAAAAAATGTGCCCTGGACCAGGAACGTAGCAATTCAAAAATTATGGGGGGGGGGTTCAAACAACTTAAAAAAGATCAAGTGTTTCGGTATTGAGAACAATGTACTTCATTATCCAATGGAGGCGAGGCTTGAACCCCTCCCTATCCTACGCCACTGCCTCTGACAGAAAATGCTTATTTTGGGACTTATGCTGAACACTAAACTGAATT
>QLNU02001216.1:57408-68218 GCA_006491805.2 Dysdera silvatica | reverse complement strand
CTTCTCTTGCACTTAAAGCTGTCTGTATCCCCTTTGTGCCATAAATATCTACCAAGAGTGCTTCTAAGCTTCAGAAATTCAATTTTCGTATTGTCGTCACCCATTAATAAACTGGGTTTCACCAAATTCAAAGACGTCATCCCTGATCTTGATTTTTGGGTAGTTTATTCCATTCCTTGCAAATGTGATCAGGTTTACATTGGCCAAACAAGCAGAGCCTTTCGATTTCGCTTAAAAGAACATGACGCTTATGTTCTGAAACAAGAATCTATAGATCTGCTTTGGCTAAATACTCGTGGGAATCTTGCTATAAATTTTTATTTCATAAAGCACAACTTACCCAAAAAGTTTCCTCTAGACTGGATTTTTTCATGCGTTACATATAATCACTAACGCAGATAGCGCACGCCACTTGCCGTCCAATTTCTTTTCTCCCTTTTGGAAGAACTTTCTCCCCACATCGATAAATAATTCTTCATCAAACCTTTCTGCTGATTCACGGCGCATTTTATCCCATACAGAATAATTTTATGCTACTAGGCTGTTACCTTTTAAACTCGTGTTTTACTACCAGAGATATTTCTTTAAACCTGTTCCATTACCAGAGATGTTTCCCCTAGCCCATGTGCTTGTATTTTTACCGTTCATTTCTTTATACCTGTAGCCGCCATTTGTAACACGTATTTGTTATTACACATTGTGTGTATATCGTTGACCATTCTGACGAAAATAGCCCAGAGCTATTGAAACAATCTGTAAATGATTAAACTTGGTTAAACTGTGTTAATTTAATAATGCGCAGTGTCGCCGTCAAATTAGTTCAAGCCTCTAGTTATGTATGATGAGACAAGGCGGCGAATTATGCTAGCCTACAAGCGGCAAAATACATAAACCTACAGGCGGCGAAAATATGTAAACCTACAGGCGGCAAAATAGGTCATAGCTTACACCCGGCAAAATCATACATCCGTCTCTACCCATGCATACATACACATAAAATATACTCTATATATGCAATTCACTCATTGTGCGCATTCGAAAGTTAGTCTTGAGTAAGTAATAATAAATATAACTTGCTCGTAACCGGCGGAAGTCTCCGGGTGGCACTCATTCACATTACTAATTAATTAATTAATTAATTAATTATCCTATTTCTCTATAATCCTCTATTCCTGCGATCTGCTAATTTTTAATGTGTTGTTAAATAATTTAGTTTTATCTATTTTACTTATTTCCTTCGTTAATCTGTTTCACATTTCACGCTCTGAATAATTAAAAAAAAATTTCCTCCCATTTCTCCTCTAATTTTTGGTAAACATTATGTCCTATTGCCTCTAATTCTTTCGATATTAATATCCCTATTTTATATTCTTGTCCATTTTTCTCCCTTCAACCTCTCAAACATTTTTATCAATGTACAATATAAATTTAACTCAGTTATTGGTAGTGTATTGCATTTTATCGATGTTATTTTTCAATAATTAATTTAATTAATTTTGTGCCGTAGGTTATTATCGCATATTTACCGTTCCCAATCTTTTCCATACACAATTACAGTAAATCACTGTACACTGTACACTTTATAGCTAATAATCTAATAATATTGTACAGATGGAGGACGTAACTCCTAAACCCCTTATGCACGACTTTATTCACATGTTTTTCAGATTTTTTTTATGATTGGTAATAAGAATGCATCCTTACCAGAGTTTAAGCTGCTTAAGTTTTTTTTTTTGTGACAAGATATTGTGTTTTGCGAAAATTTTTAATACCACTTCCTCTGAAAATTAGAAAAATTCACAATTTTATGTCAATGGCCACTATACGAAGATCTTGAAGACCTAACGAAACAATACAGAGTTTCACCAGGAGATTCCATAACAAACAGTTATTTCGACACTGGCGTAAGGTTTAAAAACACGACTTTTCGGGAGCCAACTGCTCCCTTTGTCAAGTGAAGGCAGAATGAAGAGTTCGTGAAAGTCCTAAGCTTATACCCGCTGAAGACCTGTAACGCCATGAATGGATGAATCGAAATAAGTTTGATTTCGCAAATGCCTACAAACTATAGTATGATGGGTAGCAAAACCAAGGACAATTGTGCAAATATACGCCGATTGTATAATTTTATACAAAATAAAAAGTTTTATTTTTAGTTCTAAGTTTCAAATGTGTTGTTGTTTTTAGCATTCTCCTAAAGTACAAAATTTTCAAAATTATCATCGCAAGTATTTATAGTGGAAGAAAATCTAAAAGAAATTTAAAACTGATAAAATTTTTTTCTATATTTTTGCTAAAATGCTACTGAAAAATAAAAATGCAGCTGAAAACCTGACCCTTACCAAGTATGGAAAATTTACTTTGGAAACAAGATCGAATTTGCAAGAGCCTACGATCCAGTACAAAAGCACGGCGAGCCGTAGAAGTGGAATCTCTTTCAGCAGTTTATCCTTTTCCGCCTGAGCACCATTTTTAAATAGAATGCCTTCTTTCTGTAGTTGGTTTATATAAGCATCAATAAATTCAATCTGAAACGATATGATAACCATGTTTTATTAAAAACTGAACTATATTAGTCAAATAAAATTAATGTGTTTGTTGCCGTATCGAGAACAAAGGTTTATAAGCTTTTCTTTTTTGAAAGCAACACAGTCACTGTGGTAACGTTAGAAATTCATTTAAAAAACGTTGAACAGGACGGTGCCAATGCGGCGGAGCTCCATCCTATTAGAAAATGTTTTCTGAATCATCACTCATTTGAGGAAGCAGCCAACATTGCAAGATACGTTACATCTCGTGATGTTATGAAACTGGCTTCTTCCTCAAATGAATGAAGAGTCAAGAAGCATTTCCCAACAGAATGTAGCTTCACAGCATTGGCATTGGGCTGTTCGAAGTTGTTTAAATGAATATTTACCTCAACGTTGGATAGGTCGCATGGGGAATGAAGGCTTAGCACCTATGTCCTGGCCCGCAAGATGTCCTGATCTCACACCTTGCGAATTTGTTTTTGGATGTTCGTAAAAGAAGCAGTTTATGTGCCAGCCCTACCAATAACTTTGGACGACCTAAGAAACGGTATCACAGCTGCGGTAAACTCAGTGACCCAAGATATTCTTCGTCGTATATGGGATGAATTATGCCACCGTCAAGACGTTATCTGTGCCCAATATCCGAATGCTGCGTCGGTTCACTTTCCCGCTTTGATGAAACATTTAGTGGTGGTTGAAACTTTGGGACATTCTCTTTGAAATGTTATGTCAATTATTAATTTTTGCCTTTCATTTTTGTTTCGTCCAACGTATACATTCAAGTGCATCCAAGAAGTACATTCAAGATGAACGATGAAAGAATTTGACCACCCCACTAACTCTTTATCGAAGAGTCGTTCCTCGAACCGATGATTCATTCAGAGTGAAGGCGCAGTGAAAAGCGAAAACAAACGGCGTCGTTCGTTTCCGTCTCATTCATTATTCAGTACTTTACATTCGCCTATCGAATCCCTGTCGTAATGCAAAAATTCCTGCTTTTTGTTTGTTATTGAACTATTTCGTGGCAGTTATTTTATGACAACATCATTCAAGTGGCAAAACAGGCACATGAAATTATTTCTTGAAATATAAAAGTATTACGAGTGGTTATGGAATACCAAATGCAGCGATTATAGCAAATCAAATGCACCAGAAAAGCGTATTCCTCAATGATTAGTGATTTAAATATTCCCGGGTTAAGTACAATAGATACAAAAGCTAAAATAAAACGATTCGAACACGATATGAAGCAAAACAGTGCCGTGAAATCACAGAACTGGATGAAAATATGTAAACAAGGGTGATTCACTCTGGGTGATTCACTTTGGATGTACACCAAAAATGGTGCAGCGTAAATCCCGCCTATTAAACACCTTTTCCTCTTCTTTCACTGTCTGGTTTCATTTGGTAATACAATATTATTTTATTTATTTCGAGCAAAGTAGAAAAAAAAGGAGGATATCACAGCTCTGGAATCGAACTTCAAACACATACATAGCGGCGATAAATCAGTTTCATCTTTAACGACCCATTTTAAGACGAGAGGTCAGCTTTAACGTCAGCAAAATTTGTATTATTAATTGTGTAGGGGGGGGAGGAGTGGCCGTCGGAGGCGGCACTGTAATAACATACAGGGCGCTCAAACAGCCAGCCAACCACAGAGGCGGTTGGAGAAGAAAAGGGGGGTATTCGAAAGTCGACCATACACAGCCCACAGAGCTTCATGCTCGCGTAGGTGTCGTCATTTAACGTGAACCGAAACCAGCTGCCAGGGTGGTCGCCGCTGCGAACTACCCCTGTTGCTGGACCAGAAGCAAACCCTGGGATCGACCTCGGATCTACAAGAACCGACCAACCCCGGAAAGGAAGGTGTGGAGCACCGCCTAGGAAGCGGGGCAGTGAGACTTCTAGAATCGAAGCCAGAACACTCACAGTAACAAAAACCAATTTCAAATTTGGCGAACAACTAACTATTAGCCGTTAAACGTCACCTTCCTTTTTTTCACTGCTAAATCCGGGTGGAAAAATTATTATATTTTATTAAAAATAAAAAAAAATAAAAAAAACTTACCTGTTCAATTTCAGAAGGGTACCTTTTAGCATCTATTGAACAATTATACGAGGACTCTGTGGTACCACATTGAAAACACCTTTCATTGAAGTGGTTAGCTATGTCATATCCCCTGAATAAATATTACACAGAACATCAATGTTTATAAATTTATTAAATGAATTACTTTAGCCCTTTACCAGGGTTAGGATTTGGAGTAAGAATGCAAAATATATATGAAAAAATTTACATACCAACGAGTATATACTGGTAAGCAGTAAAATAGCAAGCAGAATAGATCATCCAAGCTTTTTGGATACGCCATCAGTTATCCTTTATCAGGAGTAATGATAATTTCTGACGAAGGACTGCTGTTGGCACGTTTGAAAATCTTAGACGATCTATTTCGCTTGGTACTTCACCAGTGTTTAATCTTTTGTGTGAAATAGGATTAGGAAATTAACGTACATATGTAAAACAGAAGAACGACTGACAGTTATCTCTCTTTTACCCTTCTTTTAAATGGTTAAATTACGACGAGTATGTTCTTTGAGTTAGTTAAGAAAACTTGTAGTCAAACTTTAATAATTATTTATTACAAATTATATATTATAATTTTTACCAATAATTATAATTATTCACTTGAAATTTCTTCAACTTCTGCTTATAACTTTTTTTTAATTCTGTACGTATTAGTATCATGTAGTTTCTATTACATATAACTAGGGTCCCGATGTTAATGACATTTGTATTTTTTTGGCTTTTTGTTTTTCGTTTTCAGGGCATTTTAGGCGATTTTTCCTTGTTTCAGATCATTTTTTGCTAATTTTTTCGTAAAAAAATAAATTTTCGTAAGAATTACAAACAAGTTGCAGTAACCAAAACTAGGATTTCTGGACGAAAAAAAAGCTTCAAAAGTTTTTATTGTCAATCAACTGCGTATATCAATCACAAACCTTTTACTGCCATCTCCAACTTTTATTTCAACGCTGTAGTCACACTTCCCAACTATTACCTTATATTAGGTATTTTTATTGAATTTGGAGGTACTTGAAAAAGTTAATCGTTCAACCTTCTGTCAGCTATGTTTAAGAAATCTTTTTACTCTTTTGTGGCCAAACGGAGCGGAACTTCACAACGTTTTACCTTATTTAATGGATGCTACACCAAAGATAGTAAAAGCTAGAAGAATAATGAAACTTTTTATCCAAAGCTAGTGCATGTCACTTGCCTTGATCATGCCTTACTTAGGGTTACTGGGGAAATTCAGACACTTTATCCAGATGCAGATAAACTTATTTCTAATGTTAGAAAGATTTTCTTGAAATTTCTTTATCGTACAGAAGTCTTTAAAACACAAGCTCCTAGTTTCACTGTGCTGTCAAATCCTTTGATAATGCTTTCGTGAATATGGTCGTATGCTCAATGGATGCATATTTGTTACAGAGAAAATTTTGATGCTGTAAAGGTGACAGTAAATGAGTTTCATTCAGAAGACGCAGCATTTATTCAAATTGCGCAATATCTGTTCTCTCAGGAAAAGTGGAAGGCAAGTTAACATATATATATAAGATCAAACTTCCGCATTTACCTTCCATTATTAAGGGCTCAGAAGCACAGAATAGAAATTTTTGACTTAATTGGTTACAGCGATAAAGAAAGCGAAGTACTAAAAAAGGCTAGCGGGAAGACTGGACATTCCATTGTTGCAAAATTAAACTATGTTTTAGAAAAAAAACTCTAGGTTTCAGACTTTGAAAAACATTTATACTATCTTCATTGGAAAGCCAGAAACATCGAGAATTGATGAAGAATTTTTCAAAAAAAATGAATTTGTTTTCTTCAAATATGCTTCTATACAACATGTAAGTTCTTTTCTACAAGTCTTTATACCAACACATGTAAGTGTTGAGAAGAACTTGTTTACAGAAAATAAAATAAAATTCTGACAATATTAAAAAACGTATAATTATTCAATGCAATTTTGATGTTCTTGCTAGTGATTAGACTATACATCATTAAGATTCATTTAAAACAGGTATTTTTACTTCCTTTTTTCTTTCGTTTTTTCTAAGGTATACTGGAGAAAAAAATTAATGAAAATTCTAGTCTATAAATTGTCTAAAGTTGAAATTATTTAATTTATAACGTGGAAAAATGTAATAAGAATTGTTTTAGGGGATTTTTTTAATCTTAAGGGCATATTTTTTTACTTTTTTTTTAGGTCATTTTTTTCATCTTTTTAAGGGCATTTTTTTTACTTTTTAGGCCATTTTTTTCATCTTTTTAAGAACATTTTTTCAACGTTTTAATTGAATTTTTACAAATTTTTAGGTCATCAAGATCCGAAACCTACATATAACTAATTCTAGTGGCCTTGTTATTAATTACCTGTAGTTATATGCCCCGAATTCAAAGTCAATAAGCATTAAATTTTTGCCATCATGCCTTGGACGAGACATCAATAATACGTTACCTAAAACACGAAGTAAAATAATTAAGAATGTGATTAATATTTAATTGAAATATATTTGTGTTAATGTTACATTGAGTGTAATCAGAAAATTCAACCATCTATTCCACTGAAGACATTCAAGGGAAGGAGAAATAACGTCGCTAAATAAAAGACGTTAATTAGTATGTGAGTAGTTCTATAAAAACTTTGCCGGAATCCCAAAATATTGTCTTAATCTCTCGATGTCATAAATTTTCCCATAAACGACTTTCAAAGAAAGGAGAAACGATGTCGCCAAACAAAAGACTTTACTTGGAATGTGTGTACGAATAATTCTATGAAATATTTTTGCTGGAACTCCAAAATATTTTCGTTAATACAAATAGTCGTTAATTACAACGGCATTGTTGCGAGGTATTATCCTATTTAGAATTTTAATTTAATTTCAAAATTGTAAAGAAATTACAAGATGCAAAAAGACAATTTTATTTCATCCATCAAAACGCATCAGTAGCTAAGGTGAGTAGGTGGTTATGCGAAGGCGGAAGAATAGGTACTAATAAAACGTATGATTGCTATACGATTCTATAATATAAAATTAGTAACATCATATCCTCCACAGTTTCATTTTCACAAAAGTTACGAATGTACTTTGCATATTTTGATTCCAAGCCAAAAAAATCTTAAAAATCTTCAATAACAACTTCTGGAGTTTGAAAGACTCAATTTCTACAAGAACTACTACAACGAATTACCTAAATAAGATTTTATTCATTTATATTTTTTCCACAAATGGCACTAATTTTTCCTATGAAATCAAATTTTTTCCCTACATATACGCCAAGCTATATTGAGGTACGATACGATATTTTGTTGATTTTTTAATATACTTTTAACAAGGCAAAGTCTTCATATAAAATTACAAAAAATTAATGTACAAATCATTTACATATTCTATATTTATCATTTTAACGGCAAAAGTAGATAAATTTAATAGCTTTAAATTTGAGAAAATGGTTTAATTATACCTGCTTGTAGATCGTTATTACAAAATACAACAGGCGACTCCACTTTTTCAATTTCGTTTCTAAATAATGAGAATGGATAAAATTATTTCGGCAAAGGACATATTCAAATACGGCGCTTTAAATACTAGAAAATGTCTTACATCACCCAGTCTACTTCTTTTTGGAATTCATCTGTGAAGAAAATATTGTAGAGAGGTTTCATGGTCTTTGGATCTGCGTTATCTTTGACAAATTCGAACCATCCATAATAAATAAATAAATAAATAAATAAATAAATAAATGAAAGAAAAAGGAATAAATAAATGAATTAATAAATGAATAAATAAATAAGTTAATAAATGAATGAATAAATAAATGAATGAATAAATAAATGAATGAATAAATAAATATATAAATCTGTAAATAAATAAATAAATGATTAACAAAGACAGTAATCCAGGCAAATTTTTCTTCCGCGTATATACTTAATTTTAGCTATTTGTAACCACAAAAAGTAAAATAAATAATTTAAAACTTTTGGTTACGATAAAATTAGAAATATATGAATTTGCAATGTATTTTTTACCTGTATGTATGTACCTAAATCTAGAATTATCTGATGTAAATACTTTTATTACTTACTCATACGTTTGTATCGGAAATATTGGCTTCTTTCTAATAGGTAATTGTACAGCATGGATTTTGGCCATTTCTTTGGCTATGGATGTTGAATATGTGCACAAAGTGTTCCAATTCAAAGGCTGAGACTAGAATTTAAAAAATATATTTTTATTTATTTATATTATATATATCATAGGCGTACACAGAAAAATTGTAAGGGGATTATAGACTAGAGGGGGTGGTTATAGAACTACAACTTATATATTCCTATATTAAATATACAAAATTTCATTGCAATGATGGGTTACAACTCCCATCGACAACCCCCCTGCTTACCCCAGTATAATAAATAAGTAATTATTATGGCTTTAATCCCTTATTTCAAACAATCAGGTTGACATACACTCTAAGATACTGACCGGTATGTATTCTTCCAGCCGACCGTCTGAGAAGAGTCCATAAAGTTTAGGACCCAAATTGCGCTCCGACAATAACATAAAAATGGTGATTTCCTGCAAACGTGATTCCTGCTCATCTTGCACTGGTCCATATATCCTCATAAGGGCTTCTCTTGGTACATCATTGTCATCATTGCTTTGATTGCCTTCGAAATCATCCGGCAAAGCACACTGGTAGAGTTTATTCGAGAGGCCACCTCTAAAATAAAGTTAAAAAAAAAAGCCATCTGAATTACGGTAGTTATTAAAAATCGAGTAATATTCCAGATTCTTCTAGTTTAAAAACTTATGAATCTGATACGAAGGGCGCTAAGTAAACCATAAACAAAGGACATATACAAAAATTGCGATGTTTTGAACATACTGATGAAGCTCATTTATGAATACGTGGCTTTTTTTCCCTCGCCATTACTCTATTTAGGATTAGAGACATGATATTTGCGCTTCCATTAGTCACACGCTGGTCTTCATCAGGAGATAAACGAATAACGGTTTTATCTCCTGATGAAGACTAGCGTGCGACTGATTGAAATGCGATTGAATTCTTTTTTGAGTTTTTATTTGTATTATACCCAACAACTAGGTTGAAAATTGCAATTTATTTTTAATTTCGAATTTTGCGTAGTATGTCAACAAACATATTTTCATAGATGGGTTTCTTCGTCTCAAAACAAAGCCCCGTACTATCCATATTTTTTTCTTTTGATGTCATATTTTTTTTAATCTGGCATTCTTTCATTATAACAAAAATACTACAAACACTTGTGACTCCAATTTTCTCTACATCTAATCAATTAGTAAAATTGAATAATTTCAGTATTTTAATCTACAAAATTAACTAGTAATATTGCAACACAAAAGGGGTAAATAGTTAAATAATGGTAAATTTAAGTAACCATTTATATTATTTATTATAATTATATAATAGTCAATAATATAATTTTAATTATTGTAGTAACCATTTAAAGTGATTAACAATCAATTACTTGGGTTGCCATGATTAAACTCGTAGTTGCTAAAAATGAATGATTGTCATAAATGGCTGGTTGTCATTTAAACGTTCCCTTGCCTTCGTCTTTTTCTACTATACTCCCTAATCCATTATATTTTTCGTTCTTCTTGAATGAATGAATTATTCAGTTTCTTATTTAACAAATTAAATCGTACCCTGCACGATCAAAAGTAATGTCATTACTTGTAGCGTCATTATTTTGAAAAGTTTTGCTTCTTTATTATCCTCCGTTATTTTTCAATCTTACACGATCATTGGGAAATATTATTAGAGATCACTTGTAAGATTGAGAAATAATGAAGGAATAATGAACAAGACTATTGAAAGTAATGACGATACAGATAATGACGTTACTATTGATCGTGTATGGTCCTCTTAAGATCGTTGTGTGTCGGCTCAACGCATTGACCATACATATCTTTCCAGCAAGGGCGTCGCTACCATACATCAAAACTGGGCAAGGTCTAAAGATCGTAAAATTCGGGAACCACTCACTTCATCTTTAAGCCCCATATGTTGATAAACACAAGGCCCAAATAATTAGCTATACTTCTGTTTTCCCGACAAGCGGGTGTATTCCATATAATTTTCCTATGTTACTAAATTTTCGATATGTTTGGTGCTATGTACGGACGCTTGCAGTATTTTAAATTCTTTATTTTTTGCACCAATTAAT
>QLNU02001216.1:36120-57308 GCA_006491805.2 Dysdera silvatica | reverse complement strand
TATAAAACTAATTAACGAAGAATAAGCAACGAAAATGTTCCATCGACCTTTTGGAAGAGACGTGCTATATCACAGCTCTGTGTGACAATTTAGCAAAATCTATAAACCATGACGTCCGAAAGTATTTTCTTATAATTTTTTCACTCCCAACATAATCTACTTTATCGTGAAAAAGGTGAAACTCAACGTACTTCCATTGTGACGTTTTGATACAAATAAAACGAGTGAATGTTATGCAACAGAGATAGATAAAAAAAAAAAACGAGAATCGTCGTCGGATAATAGCAATGAGGAAGTCGGCCCTTGACCAAGATTACAGTTGTTGGGAGCAGAGATACCAAGCTCGCCATGCTCGATAGCCGGAGTAGGATTTACACGTTTGACAAAGTAGGGGTAGTCGAGACAACGTAAATTAAAACAGGAATTTTTTTAATAAATTTATTCGTAATGGAAAATTCCGAAGATGATGCCAAATTGAAGAAAAGGGCATATAAAATTTGCCAGGAGTTCCTCGGGGGCGTATGGGAAAAGCTTTCGTTCAAAGACTTCCGATTTGGCGTCGTTCGGTAAGATTTTATTAACGCTTTTATTACTCTGGTACTCGGTTCTTATATTTTCATTCTGCTCTTCCCACACCCACCTCAATAACGTTTAACCCCATATTGACTTATCATTAATTATTTATTTACGTTGTTATTGTTGTGGATAGGCATGTGGCTTGAAAGTATTAATTGGTCAAATAAATGAAGAATTTAAAATACTGTAAGCGTCAATATATAACACCAAACGTATTGAAATTTTAGGATTATGAAATTTAGTAACATAAGAAAATTATATGGACTATGCCAGCTTGTCTGGAAAGCAGTGGTATATCTAATTATTTGGGCCCTGTTTTTATGAAAACAAAGGGCTTAAAGATAAAGTGAGGGGGTCCCCCAATTATATTGTTCTTAGACCTTGCCCATTTTTGATGTATGGTAGCTACGCCCTTACTGGAATCAATGGCGGATCCAGGATGTTCTTACCGGGGGGGGGGCGGTTTCGGGGGCCTCCTCACCGGGAAAAATTTTTAGTTTTTGGTGAATATTGTTGTACTACCAGCCCTCCTTTATACCAGAGTTGTCCAACAAACAGCCCGCGGCCATAATCCGGCCTGCCTACACCTGTTTGAAATAAAAAAAATTCCCAAACAAAAATTTTAGATTTTTTTCAAAAATATGGAAAAATCGTTCGCACAGAATAGGTGACCCCTTTTTATATATATCGGAAGTGCACAAACAAATAACTGGAAAAAACTCGAAAGACCGTAAAATATATTTTAAGTTTTTTTTTTTACTTTTTTGAGGAAATCGCTGGCCTGCAAGATCCGTGAAAATTCTTTAAGTGGCCCGCTACCCATAAAGGTTGGACAACCCTGCTTTATACTCACCAAAATATTTAATTTACGACAATGAATTAAAGCTGGGCTTTTCTTTAATTAAACTATATGGTTTAGGGCAGATTATGGTGAAGTATGACAGAAGGATAACCTAGTAAAGGAGACATATACAATAACGAAAACGATAATTTACAATGTAATTAATAGAACAAGTTTAAATTTAAACTGCAAAAAACGTTATTTTTAGTTTGAAGTTTATAGTGCAAAGTCTAGCCATCTTGGTTTCTTTGAAAATTTGTCAATCACTTTATTTACATCAATATGAATGTCTCTGTGGGTGTGTATTAAAAGTCTCTTCTGTCATCCGCGTTCGAAGCCAAGTTTGACGGCGCTTCAAGGATAAAAAACTACGTTCTGCTGAAGCAACACTTACTGAAAACGTAGTTTGAAGGGCGAGAAACTTGTAGATTCGTGGAAAAACGTCTTGATCGCATTTCTCCAAGACTTGGAGACTTTGGACGCCAATGTAATACTTTAGTTTATTACAGTAGTAACAAACAACACATAAAATATTCTTCATCAACTTTATTTTTTTCTATTTAACCCTGACGAAGTGGGGGCGGGTGGCGATCGCCTCCTACGACCCTCGCTGGATTCACCAGTGACTGGAATGATATGTATGGTCAATACGTTTGGCCGACGCGCAACGATCTCAAGGGGAGTGTATACGATCAATTGTAACTCATTACCTGTATCGTCATTACTTTCAATAGTATTGCTTCATTACTTCTTCATTATTTTTCAACCTTACAGATGATCTCTAATAATAATGATCTCTAATAATAATAATTTCAAATGATGATCGCGTAAGGTTAAAAAATAACGAGGGAGAGTAAGGAAGCAAAATTTTGGAAATAATGACGTTACAGGTAATGACATTATTTTTGATCGTGCAGGGCAGTGGTTGTGCAAACCGTGGGTCGCGACCCTTCTGGGGTACGCAAGAAAATTTTTGTGGGTCGCCAAATTTAAAGAAATTTATTTGACAATAAAAGATATTATGCTTTTCTTCAATAAGTACCGGGTAGTGCTATAGTAAAGTACTGAAATGAGATACTCGCTACACACGTTGCAATGTTCTTCTAATAGTTGTTAACTTTATATCTATAATATACCTTTAATTAATATAATATACATAGTTAATAGAATGCTATTTGTTATTTAATGTGTTTTCTTTACTCTGTTAAAAGTGCTTTTATTATGCAAATGTAGCGACGGCGGATAGAGGTGGGGGGTCGCAGACCTTTTGGTTAGTCTACTATAAAAGGAGGTCAGAGATTACATGGCTACTATAAAAGGGGGTCGAGGCTTGAAAAAGTTTGCGAACCATTGGTGCAGGGTACGCTCTAATTTGTTATATAAAAAACAGAACAATGACGTCATTCAAGAAGAAGAACGAACAATATAATGGATTAGGGAATATAGTAGGAAAGGATAAAAGCAAGCAAACGTTCATATGGCAACCAACCATTTACAACGATCAATCATTTATGGTAACTAATCGTTTAATTATGGCAACCAAAGTGATTGATTTCTTAATATAAATGGTTACTTAAATTTATAACTGCTTAACTATTTACTCCTTTCGTGTTGCAATATTACTAGTTAATTATGCAGGTTAAAAATACAGAAATTGTTTAATTTTACTAATTAATTAGACGTAGTGTAAATTGGAGTCACAAGTGTTTGCAACAATTTTCGTGATAATGGAAAAATGTAGGATAAAAAAAAAATATTACATCAAAAGAAAAAAAAAACTTGGATGGAGTTGGTGTCTGTTTTGAAACGAAAAAAGCCATCTACTAATAATAAAAAAAGCATCAGAACTATCAACAAAAGTGAATGCTCTTTAAGGATATGACTTGTTAAGGTTTGACATCCATTGATGTCCCAGACAGGAAATAACGAAAGGGCAACTGTCATGTCTCTAACCTTAAATAGGGGAATAGCGAGAGAGGGAAAAAAAATCCCTATGTATTCATAAATGAGCTTCATAGGTATGTTGAAAACATCGCAATTTTTACATGTCCTTTGTTTATGATTTACTTAATGTTCCTTATATCAGATTCCTAAGTTTCTGAACTACAAGAACATGGCATATTGCTCTTTTTTAAAAATTACTGTAATTTAAATGACTTTTTAACTTTTTTTTATTTATTTTAGAGGTGGCCTCTCGAATAAACTCTACCATTGTGCATTGCCGGAGAATTTCGAAAGCGATCAAGACAATGATGACAATGAGGTGCCGAGGGAAGCTCTCATGAGGATATATGGACCGGTGCAGGATGAGCAGGAATCGCGTTTGCAGGAAATTGCCATTTTCATATTATTGTCGGAGCGCAATTTGGGTCCTAAACTTTATGGACTCTTCTCAGACGGTCGGCTGGAAGAATACATACCGGTCAGTACCTTAGAGTGTACGTCAACCTGATTGGTTGAAATACTGGATTAAAACCATGATATTTATTTATTTATTATACTGACGTACGCAGGAGTTGTGACCAGAGCTATCCCCAAAGGGTACGCGCTGTGTGCGCCGCGTACTCTCAAGAAATTTTGAAAAATACCGAATATGTGCCCCATATTCTCAAGGTCTCAAGAAACTTTTTGTATTTTATGGTTTTCGGGAAACTTTTAACAAAGTTCAGCTTTTTCTTTTTCTTTTCTAGTCATTTACAAACTTGAATGGAAACAAATGAGGAAAAACATCCTGAACATCCAAGCCTCAAAATAATATCCTGCTTACGACAGGGAGAGGAATGAAAAACTGATGAAAGTGGCAACTGCCACCTTGGGCTTGGATAGACGATAGACGACCAGTCAAATGCCAGACAGCGCGGCTCGGTGACGTCACCAAATCCAGTAACTCCGCAATTACAATACTCTTTAATTAAGACAGCACCGCTTACTCTTGATAATTTTCTTCAGGACAGCCCTGGCTGTAACTCCCCCCCCCCACCCCCCACTGCAATGAAATTTTGTATATTTAACCCAGGAATATATAAGTTGTAGATCTGAAACCCCTTTATGAAATTTCTGCGTACGCCTATGGTAAGTAAGGTATGTAAATAAAATAAATTTTTAAATTTTAGTCTAAACCTTTGAATTGGGACACTGTGTGCACATATTCAACATCCATAGCCAAAGAAATGGCCAAAATTCATGCTGTACAATTACCTATTAGAAAGAAACCAATATTCCCGATACAAACGTATGAGTAAGTATTGTTTATTTATTTATTTATTTATTTATTTATTTATTTATTTATTTACCTACATACTTTCCTTCCTTCCTATTTATTTATTTATGAATTACAGATGGCTCGAATTCGTCAAAGATAACGCAGATCCAAAGACTATGAAACCTCTTTACAACATTTTCTTCACAGATGAATTCCGCAAAGAAGTGACTTGGGTGATGTAAGACTTGTTCTTCTTTTATTTTAAGCGCCTTATTTGAAACTGTCCTTTGCCAAAATAATCATTTTATCCATTCTCGTTATTTAGAAATCGAATTGAAAAAATGGACTCGCCTGTTGTATTTTGTAATAACGATTTACAAGGAGGTATAATTACAACTTTTTCCCAAATTTATAGCTATTAAAATTATCTACTTCTGTCGTTAAAATAAAGTGATAAACGTAGACTATATAAATGATTAGTACATTAATTTCTTGTAATTTTATATGAAGATTTTTCCTTTTTAAAAGTATATTACAAAATCAACAAAAAAAACGTATCGTACCTCAATATAACTTGGCGTATACGTGGGGAAAAAATTTAATTTCATCGAAGAAATTAGCATTATTGGTGAAAAAAATATAAATAAATAACATTTTTCAATTAACTAATTTGCTGTGGCAATTGCTGTTGCGGTGATTGAATTTTTCAAACTCCAGAAGTTGCTATTGAAGATTTTTAGGACTTTTTTGGCTTGGAATTGAAATATACAAATTAATGTACAAAGTATATTTACATTATAAACATAATATACAAAGTATACAACATAATATACAAAAACATATGATATAATATACAAAGTATACACCATAATATGCAAAGTATATAAAATAATATACAAAGTATACAATATAATATACAAAGTATACAATATAATATACAAGGTGTACAACATAACATATAAAGTATACACCATAATATGCAAAGTATATAAAATAATATACAAAGTATACAATATAATATACAAAGTATACAATATAATATACAAGGTGTACAACATAACATATAAAGTACAATACAATCCAAATTTTATTTCCATGCTAAAATTACATTTCAGTGCACAGAGGAAGCATAGCAAAACAAAAACAAGTATTATTATTCTAGTTCCCGTTATGGCCAGTATGACCATTATATTTTTGTTTTTCTACTAAGTAAATTCTTAATTTCCTTTTAACTTCGCTTTTTCTTTCACAATTTTTTATATGATCTGGCAATTTATTCTATTTATCGATTCCATAATAATTTATATATTTTCTCCCACATTTGTTCTTATTTTTTCTGTTTTTAAAGTGTTACCTGATCTTTGTATTTCTCTCATTTGTATTTTGGTTTATATTTATTGTTTCGTCATATTTACCTGTTTTAATTCTTAAATATATCATACATATACATATCAAGTATACAACATAATATACAAAGTGATGCATCCGTAAATTCTGTGAAAATGAAAATGTGGCGAATATGATATATGTTACTAATTTTATATTATAGAGTCTTATAGCAATCACACGTTTTATGAGGATCTATTCACCCGCCTAACCGCTTACTTATCATAACAGCAGAGGTCGATTAAGCCTGTTGGAGGCCCTGGTGGTAAAAATTTCGGTGTCCTTAGATCCAAGCCCCAAAACAAAAAAAATTGTGTAAGGAACTGGTGATATTTTTGGGAGGATTTCAGTAGTAAATTTTTAGTGAGTTCCTTAAACCGGCAATATGTAACTAATAATAAACTCAACGTTTCAAGAAAAATCAGAAATTATTTTAAAAAAATTTAACAGTAACCAAGTTACCTGAGTGCTTAAAAAATGTTTTCTACAGTTCGTTCACGAAAAGTAGTCCGATGGTACCGTTAAAAATAACGGGAGCTGACGTCACAAACGGCCTAGCCGATTACAGCAGAGGGAAGGACGTCATTTCAGAACTGGTTTTTGGCGTAGACAAACGTTCTCTAAAAACCGGTTCTGAAATGACGTCTTCGCCTCTGCAGTAATCGTCTAGGCCAGCTCCCGTTATTTCTAACGGTACCATCGGACTACTTTTCGTGAACGAACTATATATTCATTTCTCTTTACTAAATTCATCAATTATTTTTTCAGTATCTATTTCGTCCGAAATTTCTTGTTCTATGTATAATATGGCCATGTTTTTCAATCTGTCCGCTCCCCTCGTACTCTTTAAATAGCATTTAACGCATTTTAAAACTGAAAATGGTCTTTCAACTGATGCCTTTGACATCGGTATTGTTAAAAATATTTTCGAAATAATCTCTACATTAGGAAAAGTTCCACTGTTTTTATACACTTCGAACTATTATTCAATAGCACTTCTGGCTATTTATTTATCAACACTTCTGATTATTTATTTACCAACTTCTTACACTCTTATTTTTTCTCCTTTCACATCAACATATACGATAACAACATACATATAGTAACAACATATACATATTAATATTCGTTGCAAATTTTCTTGCAACCTTCCTTTGTGATTTATAACTTTTAATATCACTTAATAGCACGCCTCCAAAAATCTTTTTTCCTTCTTTAATCTACATAATTATTATTATTCATAACTTTTACAAAAATAGAGTAAACAACACTTATAATTCGATTGGACTCTTTACGTCCTGGTATGTATATCCAAGTGATATATACTCACTAATAAATACTTCAATAATAATGATGCACCAATAATCCCATTGATTATATGCACCCAATAATACGCAAACAGTTTCTTTTTTTTTTTTTAAGTTTTATTTATTATGTGATACGAATTGTTTCTTTAAAATAATAATAGTTTAAAGGAAATTTTAGAAAAATTAATACAGTCGGAGCAGGACATGAATGTCCTCTTGCCTTTTCAGGTTTATCCAGAAGCTCCGATTTTTGCGTGGAAATATTATTTAAACAACAACAATTTCTCTTTTCCTCTTTCAATTACCTTTAGAGGTATTCTCGCACTCAAGTGCATATATATATATATATATATACACAGGGTGTCCTTGAATTCATAGCCCACACTTTAAAGTCTTGTAGGGGACGTCAGGTAAAACATATTGACCGAAATCTCCATGTCTGCAAACTAGTCAGTTTGGCTGTAGAGTGAAATTTTTATTATTTACATCCACATCGTTACTACGTAAGCAATTATATGAACGAAGACATTTTTTAACGCATAAATTAAGTGATTGACCTAATAATGCAACAGAGATAAAAATAATCGGAAATTCTCTTCCCTGGTCTTAAGTAGTGTTGCCATTTAGTCATCAAAGATATGGAAAATGAGGAAAACGATACTACTGGATGATTTATGATACTAGAGGCAATTGGAAATTATCAAACATACGTAATAGGTGAAGGAGATCAAAAGAAACAACTTTGGCAGAGTGAACCAATGTCCGAAAACGAGCCGTTCTGGAATTACAGAGATGTTATTATTTGCATCCATATTAGTTAATCATGTAACAGAATTTAGAAAATTCGCCGTTCTAGCCTAGAACCATATAGGAAACACTTACACTTACTATGGTCTAAAACAACTTGCCATGGCCAAATTTATAGTCAAAACGTGAGCCTCACCATTGTGTCATGAATTTCCCAATTGCATTAATTTGACCCTGGGAAGTAGTTTTGGACCACTGTAAGTTGTGGACCCTTTTAAAATATCGTTCTAAGCTGGAACGACAAATTTTCCAAATTCTATTACATCAACTAATGTGGATGCAAATAAAAACAAACAAGTAGCTCCAGAACGGCTCACTTTCAGATATTGGTTCACTAGAACGAAGTTGTTTCTTTTGATCTCCTTCACCTATTACACATGCTTGACAATTCCTAATTGCCTCAAGTATGGTAAAACCATCGTTTTCCTCATTTTCCATACCTTTGATGACTAAATGACAACACAATTTAGGACCAGGGATGAGAATTTCCGATTTTTTTTTTTTTGTCTCTATTGCATAATTAGGGCAATCATTTAATTTATGTGTCAAAAATATTTCTTTGTTCATGTAATTGCCTACGTAGCAACGATGTGGATGTAAATAATAGCTTCACTCTACAGCCAAACTGGCTCATTTTGGGACATGGAGATTTCGGCCAATATGGTTTATCTGATGTCCCCTGAAACCCCTTAACGTTTGGGTCATGAATTCATGGACACCCTGTATATATATATATATATATATACACGGGATAAATATTCAGGCCCGTGCTTGGAGGTCAAATCAAAGTCGTTCTTCTCCTTAGCTTTTTATAAGAAAAATGGCGTTATTGGTTTCCGCCACTATAATTTAATTTTATTTAATTCTCATTTCGTTTATTTAATTATACGCGGCGAAAGTACAGTTATGACAGTAGAATTTAATCGTTATGGCACTCATTGTTAAACTAATAGGAGTTTTAGTTATCTTTAATTTAATAAAAGAACTTTCTGAACTTATATACGTAGAATACTTGAATAATATTAAAAAAATCTTTAATGTTATTGAATATTAGAACGTTGAAAATGTATTCAATAACATTGACGATTTTTTGTTTGCAGTTTTGTCATTGGTGTGGTGAATAAAGAATAACATTCGAATTTAAGCGGAATAGAAAAAGAACGTGCGTACGCATCAAAACTCGAGTGACTACTATTAAATAAAAGGAGAAGAAGCTCTCTCTGGATTTGTGTTTTTCGGGTTACCATGACAACCAAAATTAAAAAGAAAAGAATTAAGCACAATTGACATTGCTTCCTCTAACTATTATTGATTCCACCAGAATATAGTGGCAACAATTATTTTTCATTGGTTTCAACGCAAATGATTGTATTATTAATATTATCATAATAAAGTGGCAACAACATCCTACCTTTATGAAAATGTCCCGCAAAAAAATAACGAAAAAATGTGACGCTTTTTTTTAATTGACCTCCGTAAAAACGTTTTCAACTTTAATATTGAATTTTTCACTTTATGTGTCGTGGAAGTTTTAAATTAGGAATCTCTCGAACTTGGGGCCCCTGGTGGCCACCAGGTCGTCCAGCCGCTTAAACCGCCACTGATAATAACAACAATTAATAACAACAAAATACGAGCTACTGATGCGTTTTGATGGATGAAATGAAATTGTTTTTGTGATTCTTGTAATTTCATTACAATTTTGAAAACAGATAAAAATCCGAATTATGGTAATAACCCTTAATAATGCCGTTGTAATGAACGACTAATTTTGCTAATGGCAATATTTTGAGTTTTCAGCAAAAGAGTTTTATAGAATCATTCAATCACATATTTTATTTAACATCTTCTGTTTGACGATATTGTTTCTCCTTGCCTTGAAAGTCATATATGAGAAAATTTATGACATCAAGAGATTAAGGTGGTATTTTGGGGTTCCAGCAAAAGTGTTTCATAGAATTACACACATTCCAATTAACGTCTTTTGTTTAGCGACGTTGCTTCTCCTTCCCTTGAATGTCTTCAATGGAATAGATTATTGAATTTTCTTATTATACTCAATGTAATTAACAAAAAATATATTTCAATTAAATATTGATCACGTTCTTAATTATTTTACTTCTCGTTTTAGGTAACATATTATTGATGGCTCGTCCAAAGCACGGTGGTAAAAATTTAATGCTTATTGATTTTGAATTCGGAGCATATAATTACAGGTAATTATTAATAGGTGTCATTAGAATTAATAAAGTTAATAAAGCCTACATAACAGTAATGTACGTACAGAATTAAACAAAATTATAAACTGGAGAAATTTCAAGTAAATAATTATAGATGAAAATTAATTAAATATATATACATATAATTGGTGAAATTTAATTATTAAAGTTAGGCTATAAATTTTCTTCAATTAACTTAAAGAATGTACTCATCGTAATCTAACCATTTAAAAGAAGGGTAAAAGAGCTATAACTGTCAGCAATTCTTCTGTTTTATATAAGTACTTTAATTTCATAATCCTATTTACACACAAAAGGTTCGACACAAGGTGAAGTACCAAACGAAATAGATCATTCACGCTTTTCAAACGTGTCAACAGCAGTTCTTCATCAGAAATAACCATTAGTCCTGACAAAGGATTGCTGATGGTATTTCCAAAAAGCTTGGGCGATCTATTTCGTTTGCTACTTTGCTATTTACCTGTATTTTCTAGTTGGCATGTAAATTTTTTCTTGATATTTTGCATTTTCATTCCATTTCCAAATCTTTGTAAAGAACTAAAGTAATTTATTTAATAAATTTATAAACATTGATGTTCTGTATAATATTTGTTTAGGGGATTTGACATAGCTAACCACTTCAATGAAAGATGTTTTGACTATAGTACTACCGATTCCTCGTACTATTGTTCAATAGATGCTACAAGATACCCTTCTGAATTTGAGCAGGTGAGTTTTTTTTTTTTAACGAAGTAAAATATTTTTGCTACCCGGATTTGCCATTGAAAATAGGAAGATGCGGTTTAATTATAAAAAAATAATATATAATAAAATAAATTTGAATTTGGTTTTTGTTACTATGAGTGTTCTGATTTTGATTCTAGAAGTCCTGATATCATTCTGTACTTTTATCACTTTGCTTTTTTTTTCCAAATGAGACTAGACAATGAAAGATATGAAAAAAATGTCTAATGGTTGGCTGTTTGGTAATTTAAATTTATACTATTTTTTTCTAACGTTTAAGCTGACCTTTCGTCTCAAAATGTATCATGAATTCGATCCAGAAAATGCGAACATCATTTGTTTCTTTTTACTAAGCTTGGAAAAATATTTCCCTCCAGCCAAATGAAATTTTCAGTACTTTGAAGTTTAATGGTCCATAACGATCAAAGCACCTTTGTACCAATATATATATCCTGAATTTTGGTCCTTATTTGGATCATCTTTTTTTTTGTTTTTTGAATAAATCGGAACATTGAATTGAAGAAATTCACTAATAACTGGCGGTTTTATATTCATTAAAAATGAAAGTTTTTCGTCACTACACGTCAGACTTGTAGCCAAGCCGGGGCCAACAGAGGTGCGGCCACAGTTGCCCCATCTAGCTATTTATGTATATAGAATATTCCCCGGGTACCCTGTGCCCCACATGCCCTTTACCTTGCCCCAGTTGCCCCTTCATCCTGGCAACAAGCCTGTTACGCGGGCCTTTAGTTCATTTCTAGAAGTGCGGATGCTGGGTTTTGTTTTTTTTTTTCCTTTAGTCGAAAAAGTATTTATTCTCTACAGAAAAAAAGGAAAGAAACAATATGGTGCTCTAATGACTGGCAGTTTTATATTCATTAAAGATAAAAGCGGCTTTTCTTCAATATATGGATTCCAAGTTCAATTTCGTAAGGGCCAGCATCGCCTTTTTTTTTTAAGGAAAATATTTTTTACCATCCCAAATAAAGCGAGAGGATGGAAGATGGGATGAAAACATTGAATAGCTCCCAGTTTTGATGATTAGAGTTAAAATGGCTTGTCTTCGCCCACTAGGTCCTGAGTTCAAAAACGGAAGTACGGTCGTCAACATTTTTTTTTTCCTTTTCTTGAAAGAAGCAAAATATTTTTGCCCTGTCAAATGATGTAGAGACACCCTAAAACAGGGGGAAAAAGCGTTTAATTGCCAGCGCTTTGATGTTCATTAAAGATAAAATTGATTTATCGCCGCTCTATATGTGTCTCGAATTCAATTCCAGAGTTGTGAGATCCCCTTTTTTTTTACTTTGCTCAAAATAAATAAAATAATGTTGTATTGCCAAATGAAATCGGACAATGAAAGAAAAGGAAAGAGTGTTTAATAAATGGGATTTACGCTGTATAACTTTTGGTGTACATCCAAAGCTAATCATCAGAGCATAGGCGTAGAGTTTCATGGGCCCGTGGGGCCCAGGCTAATAATCTGAAATAAATTGCGATTTTACACATACTGTAATGTATAAACGTACATAAAATGTGCTTGGGCCCTCACCAATAATTTTGAGAACTCTACGTTGATGATCCAGAATGAATCATCCTTGTTTACACATTCTCATCCAGTTCTGTGGTTTCACTGCCCTGTTCTGCTCCATATCGTCTTCGAATCGTTTTATTTGAGCTTTTGTCGCAACTGTGGTTAACCCAAGAATATTTAAATCACTGAGCATACAGGAATGCGCTTTTTCCCGCGCATTTGATTTGCTGTAATTATACGCGCTCATATGGGGGGGGGCAGAGAGAGCATCGTGTCCCCTAGCCGTTTAAAAATTGTATTTTCCCGAACCTGCTATGCATTTACTTTCAAAAGTTTTACAGTCACATTTTAAAATAAGGTACTTTTTAGCTCATTACTAATTGTCAAGCAGTATCAATTATTTTTGTAGCGTTTTGCTATCTTGTACATTCACAAAAATTCTCGATAGCTTTGAGAAGGAGGTAATAATTTCTCTTATCCCAACCCTCTAGAAGTACTCCTTAATTCTTCTCAGCCACCCCCCCCAGAAGTATATGTATGGGCGCCCAATACTGCAATCGCTGCATGTCATATTCTACAAGAATTCGTACTATTAGTATGTTTCAAGAAACAATGCCATATGCCAGTCTTGCCACTTGAATGATATTGTCATAAAATAACTGCCACGAAATAGTTCAATAACGAACAAAAAGCAGGAATTTTCGCATTATGGCAGGATTGGATGTAAAGTACTGAATAGTGAATGAGACGGAAACGAACGGAGTCCGTTTGTTTACATTTTTCACTGCGCCTTCACTCTGGATGTATCATCGGTTTGGGAAATGACACTTCTATCAAAAGTTAGTAGGGGGTCAACTTCTTTCATTGTTTATCTTGAATGTACTTTTTGGATGTGTTTGAAGGTACACTTTGGATGAAACAAAAATGAAAAGCAATCTACACTTACCATTTCGGATGATTCTTCTAAAGTGAGCATCTAAAATGACACGTGTAAATGACAGGTGAAAAAAATAACAAGTCGAAAATGACGAGTGTCAACGAGGCTGTAGATAGTTGTTTGATGTTCACTAACAAAGAAGTAGCGTTTCACCACTCTATGGATCCTAAGTTCAATTCCAGAATTACGATTATCGCTTTGTCTTCTTTTTTTTTCTGGATAAAAAATTATTTTATTTGCCTTGCTAAATAATTAAAATTCAATGAATAAAGGTAAGAAAATGTTAAGTAGCTAGCAATTTGAAATTCATTGAATTTCAAAATGGCTTGTCATTACACCATGAATCCCAAGAACGATTGCAAATGTGGAAGTATCGCCTTTTTTTTAAATCTATATATATATACAGGTGATTCAAAATGATAGATTCAATTTCAGATGGCCATATTCCCTGAAATATATACTGCATGTGAATTATTTACATAGCATTTCAAAGAAGATCTCCTAAAATTTTGACTACAACTAGACATTACACCGAAGTGGGGATGTGAATCATACAATATTTGGATATGAAACAGGGATAACGTCTTGACGGTGATATAATTCACTCCACATACGATGAAGAATATCTTCCGTCACTGAGATCACAGCAGCCATGGTACCGTTTATTAGGTCCTCCAAAGTTATTGGTAGAGCTGGTATATAAACTGCATACTTTACGAACTCACACAAGAAAAAGTTGCAAGGTGTGAGATCAGGAGAACTCGCGGGCCAGGACATAAGTGCTAAATCTTCATTCCCTTATGCGACCTATCCATCGTTTGGGCAAATATTCATTTAAAAAACGTCGAGCATTCCAGTGCCAATGCGGTGAAGCACCATCCTTTTGGAAAATATTTTCTGAATCTTCATTCTTTTTAGGAAGAAGCCAGTTTCATAACATCACGAGACGTAACGTATCTTGCAATGTTGGTTTCTTCCTCCAATGAGTGATGATTCAGAACACATTTTCCAACAAGATGAAGCTCCACCCCATTGGTACCAGTCTGTTGAACGTTTTTGAAACGAATTTCTAAAGTTAACCCAGTGACTACGTTGCTTTCAAAAAAAAAAGTTTACAAACCTTTGTTTTCGATACGGCAACAAACACATTAACTTTTGTTTGATTAATATAGTTCAGTTTTTAATAAAACATGGTCATCGTATCTTTTCAGATTGAATTTATTGATGCTTATATACACCAACTACAGAAAGAAGGCATTCTATTTAAAAATGGTGCTCATGAGGAAAAGGATAAACTGCTGGAAGAAATTCCACTTTTAAGACTCGCCGTGCATTTGTACTGGATCGTAGGCGCTTGCAAATTCGATCTTTTATCCACAATACATTTTCCATATTTGGTAAGAATGCATTTTTATTAACAATCATTAAATCATTAAAAAATCTGAAAAACATTTGTGCAAAGTCGTGCATAGGGGGTTTGGGAGTTATGTCCTTCATATGTACAATATTATTAGATTATTAGCTATAATGTGTACAGTCATATGATTTACTGCAATTGTGTATGGGAAAGATTGGTGACGGTGACTATACAAAAATTACTTATTGTACAAAAATAATTAAATTAATTATTGGAAAGCAATGTCAATAAATTGCAAAATATTACCAATAACTAAATTAAATTCATATTGTACATTGATAAAAATGTTTGAGAGATTGAGGGAGAGGAGAACATGAGGAGATAAGAATACAAAATAGAGATATTAATATAGATAGAATATAATAATATAATAAGGATATTAATATAGATAGAATATAATAATATAATAAGGATATTAATATAGATAGAATATAATAATATAATAAGGATATTAATATAGATGAATATAATAATATATGGATATGCATATAGATAGAACTTATAATAATATAATGGGATATTAATATAGATAGAATTAGAGACAATAAGACACTAGGTTTGCCAACAATTAGAACAGGAATAAGACAAAAATAATTTTAAACATTCAGAGCCTAAAATGTGGAATAAATTAACAAATGAAATATAAAAAATAAATGACACTAAATTATTTAAAAGCACATTGAAAATTGGTATAATTTAGGATTGGAGAATTATGGAGAAATTAGATAATTAATTAATATGAATGAGTGGCACCGGGCGGTATCCGCCGGTTACAAACGGGTTATATTTATTATTAAGCATTTGATTAACAATTATTAATTATTGGTATATATTAATGAGTATTATATATTACTATTAATTATTATTTATTATTATTAATTATTATTATATTATTATTTATTATTATATGTGTGTTAATTATTATATATTATTATTAGTATTATTATTATTATTATATATTATTAATTAAATAATTATTAAGCATTTACTCGTGATTGGCTTTTCATTATGTACAATGTGCTGTTCCATGTATGAGTATTTTGTATGTGCATGTATTGTGTGATAGGGGTGAATTTATGATTTTTCCGTCTGCAGGCTCTGATATATTTTGCCGCCTACCTTTATCAAACTTAACTAGAGGCATAACAGAAATTTTGACGTTTTCTTCAAATTCTTAATTTAACGACCCGGGTGATTATTTAAAATTCGTCTTTTCGCACGTATTCGCGAATTTGGATCACTTTCGAATCTCTCTCTCAAGATGGCGCTCACGGCACTTCTCTCTCTTTTGCCAATGCCTAGATATACCTCTGAACATAACAAATCAAAATTAGCAATTCCATTAGTCGCCAAAAAATTCTTGCCTTCGCGAACTTTTCGGCGGCAACTTTTTCGTCGAAAATCGGCCGTCGTCAAAAATTTTCCGCTGTAGCCTATAGCCTACTTAGCTTATTGGCAAATCCGCCACTTTTCAAAAAAAGAAAATAAATATTATTTTTATTGTACTTCAATAATAATGAAAATAATAATAAATATTATTTTTATTATTATTGAAGTACAATTCCTTATTAAAGAAGGTTTTCCTTTTGTCAACACTACCCTTTTTTTAAAACCCTGCGCATGGATATTTATGTGAGTACATCACAACCGAATGTTAAAATCACTAAACCACTTTTATAATGTGTGTATTATAATATATATTTCATGCGTTGTTCATTATTTTTCAGGAACTTGCTAATGCCAGTTGGGAAATGTACAAGACAAATAAGCAAAAGTTGCTTTCCAAAAACTCCAAGCAGCAATAATCAAAGGATAAAGTAATGCGAAACAGCAAATGACAGACTATCAATAGCCATAGCACTATAACCCTCGAATAACATTATATAAAAAATTATGTGATAATTCTCTTTAGCAGTTGCTTATGTTATACTTCAATAGACAAGTTGATCATGTAACAGTCCAATAAAACAATTGCTCATAAGCATTTAATATTCGTTGAATTCGTTCATTTAGTTTTACATATTTTAGTTTTTATTATACAAGAAACAAAATAAGGTTAAGAAACAAACGCACAGGTCATTACAACAGAAGTATTCATTTTTCCAAAAAGTTTGTTGGGAAGGGTGATACAATAAAAGATTATTGCAACAATTCAAAGGATTTAAATTTGGACATCCAATAAGCATTAACGTTTCGGAAAGGGGACGGGATCCTATTGTCCTTAAAGAGATTAGGAGCAAGGAATGGAGAAGACTTCCAGACAAGGCCGTCCTTAAGCTGGGGCTAGCGGAGCCCTTGCCCCTTGCTTCTTGGGGCCCTGTCAAGCTTAATTCTCAAATTTAAAATTTTGGTAATATTGAAAATTTCCCCAAAAATATTTTTACTTCAGATCTCGCATTTCGTGCCATCTAGTGTTCATACATTATTCCATTTTGTTTTTGTCTTGTTTTCTTACTCGTATATGTATGGGCCCCCGAAATATGTTTTGCCCCTGGCCCCCTGGCATTAGGTAAGGACGGCCCGGCTTCCAGCTGCATCACAGTGGGGTATTTTTCAACCCCTCCCCCTACCTCGCCAGAAAGCTCTAAGCAATTTGGACAATTTTCAGCATGTTCACAATCCGGAAGTACGGGACTTAGACGACACCCTGCAGGGGACAGAAACAGACCCCCTGAAATCACCCCTCGTCATTGTTACTTGGAGATAGAATTTTACATGGAATAATAAAGCTTTCTTTGTTCGCAAGCAAGCACAATGTTATCTACTGTTTCTAATAAGGAGCCAATCCCTTCACCTGTCCAGTTACTAAGCGCAAAAAGCCATCAGCAAAATTTAGAAAAGTAAAAATTAGGCCTGTAGCCAAGTATGTCTACTTTTATAATATATATAAACTCTCCCTGTGAAGGGTAATAATATCTTACATCCTAATATACGGAGAAAAATGCGTTTGTTCTTGTCCTTGTTTGTCTAGTAGGTCAAGACACCGCGGGCTCAACGCGGGGACCCTGGTTCGAATCCAGGATGTGGACGGCGCCTCTTTTTCTCCAAAAACAATAAAGCTCTAGTTTGAGCTACTTAAACGTGGGTGGCAAAAATTATTGTATTATATATAAACTCTGAATTAAATGATGCAGCCGGGCCCCAGTAACCCCCGAGATATTTATATATATAATATATTTATATATTATTATTATTATATATATATAATTATATTAATTTAATTTTATATATAATATACCTGTTATATTTAATTATTATATATTATATTATAATTATATATATATATATATATATACCCACACCTGGACATCAGTATAGAAAGGATAACAACACAACGCAGGAACATAATAACCACAAACCTCCTAGCAGAGCCAATACTACAAAGGTTAAGAGATGAAGTCGCCAATGACCTGGCAAACACGTCAACCAGTGTGGCAAACCCTGAAGCACCAGCTATTGGCGCAAGAGAACCGCTCCAAACAAGCATAGAAGAAGAAGAGAGGAGGGACGTGGAGAAAATGGAAGAAGGTTTCCAATGTGCCCTGGCGGAATATGAAGGCTCGGATGCCGCAACAAGGCCAAGAATACCACGCCAACCGGCATCTTGGAAACTCTGCAAAGCAACCAAGATCCTCAATGAACATACTCTACCACTACACCTACAGAACCACAACTCCCTACAGGAAATACACACCGCCATATACTGTGCAGCAGTAGCGGCATCACGCGCCAATGGGTACGAAGTAAGGAACGAAGGCCGAAGTAACAGAGGAAACAAAGCCCAACCACCATGGCAAGTGAGACTGCAAAAAAGAATAGAAGAGCTCCGCAGCAGCATAGGGCGAATAACCCAGTACATGCAGGGAAATAGGAGTAAGAAATTAGTGAGGAAAGTGAAGATGGCCCTTAAGAGAAATAGGATTCATACAAGACACGAAGAGCCCAATAAACACATCAGCGAATATCTGGATACCCTCAAACAAAAACTGGGTGTATACGCCAGAAGACTCCGAAGATACAAAGACTATACCAACAAAAAACAACAGAACATGCAATTCCAAGCAAACCAGAAGGCCTTCTACAGGAAGCTTCGAGAGACCCCAGCGAACAAAGACAAGTACGAAGCCCCAAAGCCAGCAGAAATAGAGACCTTCTGGAAGACACTATGGTCCAATGAAGTACAGCACAAAAGCGCCCCCTGGATTCAGCAAGAAATGGAGGCTACGAGAGGAATAGAGGAGATGGAGTATACGGGCATCACGATAGAGGAACTCCAGCAGGTAATCCAACGTACGCACAACTGGAAAGCACCCGGTATTGACGGCATACACAACTTCTGGTACAAGAAATTTACCAGCGCCCATGGCCCATTAGCCAAGGAACTTACGGCGATAATTGAAGACCCCAGCAAAATGCCTGAATTCCTCTGCAAGGGAATAACTTACCTCCTACCGAAGGACCAGGATACCAGTAACCCAGCGAAATACCGACCCATTACGTGCCTGAACACCCTGTACAAGATACTCACGGGGTGCATCTCTGAAAAAATAAGCCGGCACAGCGAAAGCAACAACTTAATGACGGAAGAACAAAAGGGATGCCAGAAAGGGACTCTGGGATGTAAAGAGCAGCTTACCATCGACTCAGTTATCCTGGAACAAGCAAGAAAACAAAAGCGAAAACTCAACACCGCATACATAGACTACAAGAAGGCTTTCGACTCTGTTCCGCACTCGTGGCTCCTTGAAATACTCAGCATATACAAAGTGCATCCCTCAATCATCCGATTCCTACAGAGCAGCATGAAACAATGGAGAACCCGGTTACAGCTAAACACGCCAGACAGTAAAATAGAAACGGCCGAGATCCCCATCCGCCGCGGAATCTTTCAAGGAGACGCACTAAGCCCCCAGTGGTTCTGCTTGGCGTTAAACCCCTTGTCAAGGATGCTGAACACAAGTAAATACGGATACATGCTGAAGAAAGACAAGAGAAACCTACATAAAGTCTCCCACCTCATGTACGTAGATGACATCAAGCTATACGCGCCAACAATCACCCAACTCCGACAACTCATCAGTATAACAGAGACATTCTCCAAGGACATAGGAATGGAATTCGGCCTCGATAAGTGCAAAATACAGAAGAATAGCAAAGAAGATTTACCAGGCATCGAACTCGAAGACGGGAGACTACTGAAGACCTTGGACGAGGGCGAAACCTACAAATACCTAGGGATAATGCAAAAACGGCAGCAGGAGCACAAGAAAGTCAAGGTCCAGCTCACGCAAGCATTCCAAGAAAGACTTAGAAGCATTGTGAAGACGAAACTGAGCGGGAAGAACACCACGCAAGCAATTAACGCATATGCGGTACCAGTGCTCACCTACTCCTTCGGGATCATCAAATGGTCCAACACTGAACTAGAACAACTCCAGCGGAAAATGAGAACCATCCAGAGAAGAGCCGGACAACTACACCCTGCAACGGCAATTGAACGGCAAACACTACCCCGGGAAGAAGGAGGACGCGGACAAGCGGACCTCAAAGACTTACATGACAAGCAGATCCAGAGCATGAGGCAATACTTCCAGTTGAAGAGTCCCCGATCGCCACTCATCCAAGCCATAATACAAGCAGATGCAAATTACACGCCACTAAACCTGTGTAGTACCGAAGAGCGTGTCCTGGAAACAGCCAACGAACAGAAACTAAGAACTTGGGCCGGAAAACCATTACATGGCAGGCACTACAATGACCTGCAACAACCACACGTTGACAAAAAGGCATCAAATTCTTGGCTGGCCAAAGGCACTCTCCAGCCAGAGACAGAAGGATTCATGCTAGCCATCCAAGACCAAGTGATCGCAACAAGGAACAATCAGAAATTCATCCAGAGAAAAGACATAGAAAGCGACAAATGCAGACACTGTCATGCGGCATCGGAGACAATCCAACACGTGATGGCAGGATGCAAGATCCTTGCGCAGTCAGACTACAAACATAGACACGATCAAGTAGCGAAAATAGTCCACCAGAAATTGGCAGCGAATGCTGGCTTTCTGACAGAAAAATGCCCGTACTACAAATATGAGCCAGAGACCGTGCATGAGAACGAAACACACAAGCTTTACTGGGATAGAGCAATCATAACAGACAAGACAGTCCCACATAACCGTCCTGACATAACCCTCGTCGATAAATCGAATAAGACCACGTAC
>QLNU02001216.1:2099-30379 GCA_006491805.2 Dysdera silvatica | reverse complement strand
GAAACCTTTTGAAAAAAGTTTATTTTAGAGGTTTGATGGCTAATAACACCACTTTTTTTTGTACCAATACTATAAAATTATATATCATTAGAAAGGTAATTTAATAAAGATTGTAATGCAATAACATTTGTTCAATTATCTGTATTCTATCAAAAGTTATAGCCAAATAACCAGAAAAAAGAAGCACAGCTTGCTTACATTTATATGAAGTAGCTTTCCTTCATTTGAATGTGGCCAATGAGCATGAGTGTTTACAGAGCCAATCAGGTGTCATCTTGTTTTGGCAATGAGCCAATCATGTTTTCTCTTGTTTTGGCAATGAGCCAACAGGTTACAGGACATTTATCAGTGTGTTCTGTAATTGCTATCAAGTTGGTTGTTTTTTTTTTGTGCTCTTTGATTTAGTGTGCTTGTAAAACGTAATAAAATTAAAGAAATGGCGCAAAGAGTTGACTGGTCACCTAGGAAGCGATGTAAAATAGTAATATTAAGTGAACAAGGCTACAGTTATGAAGAAATTAGAAGAAATATTGGGGGAAACTTAACTAAAGGTGGCATTTCTAAATTTTTGAAGAAGTATAAGGAGACTCAGTCATTACAAAACCAGACTGGTAAAGGCAGAAAAAGGTGCACAACAGCAAGTGATGATAGAAGAATTAAAAGACAGTGCCTAGGTGACAGGAAAAAATCATCTCTGTGTATACAAGGTGAAATGGCGCAATGCAATGTGAAGTTAAGTGCAAGGACTGTTCGGCGCAGACTGCATGAATGTGGTCTAAATGCAAGAATTCCACGAAAAAAGCCATTTTTGTCTGTCAAACAGAGGTTGAAAAGATTAAACTGGGCTAAAACCCATGTTAACTGGACAACGGAACAATGGGACAGTGTAATTTGGAGTGATGAGACCAAAATCTCACTGTTTGGTAGTGATGGCGTAAAATACGTATGGAGAAGAATTGGAGAAGATTTCCATCCTGAGTGCATTACACCTACCGTGAAACACCCAGTTAGTGTTATGATTTGGGGTTGTATAACATCAAGAGGTGTGGGCAGAATTTGCGTGATCAATGGGAATATAAATGCCCAAAGATACATAAATGAAATACTTGAGCCCAAGCTGCAGCCTTCTGCATGTGATCTTTTCCAAGATAATGAAGCATTTATATTTCAACAGGATTCAGCTCCATGTCATGTTGCTCGTGTGTGCAAAAAATGGTTTCAAGATCATCATATTCAACTGCTGGAATGGCCTGGAAATAGCCCAGACCTTAACCCCATCGAAAATCTATGGAGCCGGCTAAAGAAGCTTGTTAGTCGGAAGCAACCCAGCAATAAAACACAATTAACAGAAGCAATAATTCAATCTTGGTTTCATATTATAACAGCTGCAGAACTAAAGAACTTGGTTCACTCCATGGGAAAGCGTTGTAAGGCCGTAATTAAGGCTAAAGGTTACCCAACTAAGTATTAACTGGTATGGTGAACATTTTTGTATATCTCATTTTTTCTATGTATATCACCTTTCTTCTTTATGAATGCTGTTCTATTAAAATACGATTCATAAATGTTATTGCATTACAATCTTGATTAAATTACCTTTCCAATGATATATAATTTTATAGTATTGGTACAAAAAAAAGTGGTGTTATTAGCCATCAAACCTCTAAAATAATCTTTTTTCAAAGGGTTTCCACAATTTTGTCCACTACTGTATATATAAATATAAAAGAGTTATGTATTGTATAATACAATAAAAATTTTGTTTGTTGAACATTTCTATTTGCAGTGAACGATAGTTTTACTAAAACCTAACATGTTCGATACTCGTTCAATTCATAAAAGATCTCTGTGGTTCAATTTTTGTTTTGGTACTTTTAATCACAGAGATCTTATATGTACTCAAATGGACGTCATATGACTTCGAAACTCGTTTAACATTGTAGTTCTGTGCAAACCTTCGAACACATATACGCTATATAAGCTCAAGGATACAAACCTTGGAGCCACATTAGTGAGGTCAATTTTTCTATTTTCCTGTATTACAGTAAGTAATTATAATCAAGAGCGGATACAGGGAAGAGGTCACAGGGGTCATGACACCCTCAAAAATATATTTTTTCACTGTAAAAAATTCCAACTTTCATGATAAATGAAGGGTGTTATTCCAAGACCATGGCAAATTTTGTCCTTGACCCCGCTTCCCCCAAAATGAAAGTCTGTATCCGCTCTTGATTATAATGGTGCGTGCTTGTTTAAGTGTAGATTGTACACTTTGGGTTAATGTAAAAATCGTTAGGTTGGTAGTTTTTTCCATGGTTAAGTCAATATTTTTAGTTTAACTTGCGTTCCACTCAATTTTCGTTTTATTTTTCGTTCAGCAATGCAAATATACAAACGATAATGTTGACCTGCTTATGTAAGTATATCTGTTAAGCTCAAACATCAATAATTCTCAATAAGCGAAAAAAGACCACAACGCATTGTGGCCGTTTCAAAAATGCCAAATCCAAGGGTTAAAAAAATTTCCAGACATGCCAGGAGCGTATCGGGGAAGACCCGAAGCCCCATCCTTTTTCTAAGCTGCTATTGGAAATACAATTACGTATTCCGTATTCAGAGAGCGTACCTGAGGGCACTCGAAATGTCGCATACCGGGGGTCATATCGGAGGGGATCGAAGCTCACCTCCTTTTTCTAGGCTGCTATTGGAGATACTACTACTAGCTGGGGAGAGTTCAAGTATTATGTAAGCAATATTTTGGCCATTTTATACCCCTCCCCCTCCCATAAGCAAAAATTAACATTGGCTAACATAGGAAAATAAGTACAACAGCTACCCCCTCCCCCAAAGGTGCTTACGCAATAACTGAACGCTTCCTTGCAAAATAATTCATTTTGTGTTTGGGCTACAAATAGTTCAAATCCGCTACTTTTAGAGCACAGTTTGCTACTTTTTAGTCTTCAGATCTGGCAACACTGGTCAAAACGTCACAATGAAAATACATTGAGTTTCACCTTTTCCGCGATAAAGCAGCTTATGCTGATAAGAGTGAAAAAATGATAAGAAAATACTTCCAGATGCTGTGCTTTATAGAATTTACTAAATTATCACACTGAGTTGTGTGATTTAGCACGTCGCTTCCAAAAAATCAATAGAATATTTTAGTTGCTTATTATTCGTTAAGTAGTTTTATAATTATTAATTATAAAACTAATTTTTTAATTAACAAATTAACAGTTATTTGTTTTATAATTATTAATTATAAACGAAATTTTTTAATTAATAAATTAATAGTTAATTAGTTTTTTAATATTCAGTTAATTTAACTTGATTTTAAATTGGCTTAGCTTTGGACTTTTGTAGTAGCTCGCTTGCTGCATTTGCCTAAAAGTTGCCACTTAAAAAATTGGATCATCATGCTGATGTATTGAGATATAACAACACATCGAATAACTCTTTTTATAATTAATTAATTGTATTGTTACATTTTAATTGTTGTAATTGGCAACAGAATACTGGTTTTAGAATTGCAAAATAAAATCAGTTTAATATTATTTGATCTCGAGTGAAAACCTATTTCTATCAACTTTCTCAGTGATAGTGATCGCCGTTCTTTTAGAACACCAAAGTCACAACAACTTTTATTTAAAAATAAAAATACTTTTATTTAAAAATAAAAATACTTTTATTTAAAAATAAAAATACTTTTATTTAGTTTGTCTTTAACTTTTTTTTTAGTTTAGCTTGGTTTTCATTTTGTTTAAATTTAGTTTTTAGTAAATTTAGCTCTAGCTTTTAGTTGGGTTAACTGTAATTTTTCGATTAATTGACTTTGATGTTTAATTCGTTTAATTTTAGTAGCTAACTATATATTTATAAAGCGGACTGAAATATAAAAGTATTTCACCTCCTTATTTCATTCTTATCACAATAAATATCTAAATGGTACCATAAGAAATAGAAAAAAAATTATTCCTTCCATATATATATTATGCTCTATAGAAACCACACATTTTGAAAACAAAAAGTTTTTTCAGGGACAGACAACTTAACTTTTAGTTTTATATCTGCCCCTTTTTTGTCACGTTGTGAAGATAAATATTCTATATAAAATTGTATATATCTGAATAATATGTGAAGATGGAAAATAAAAGTATTTGCATTTGTATTGTGTTTTGATAAGAAAAATATTAGCTTTTGTATTTATTGTTATATTATTGTATGAAATTCTTTTCAGTCCGCGTACTTAGGCTCCCATAGGTAAATGATAAGAAGGGGGTGGCACGAGTTCCCCTTATCAGATTGCAACAATTGCATTTTTTCAGATTGATATTTATGAAAAAAAGCGTAATCTTGTGTTTGGTTGGGAAGCGATACGACCTCCCCCCCCCTCACCTTTTGGAAACCTACTTCAAATAGTACATCCCATTTCACTTTTTATATTCCCGCTAGATTAAATTTTTCTTTACACTTCATCATTATTTCACACACAAATCGTAATTTTATCGAATAAAAATTTGTTTTGAAAATAAAAATGAAATCAAGAAGGCGACTTGATATGGATTAGATGCGGAAAACAGATATGAGCTTCGTATAGTTTGAAAGCTAGAATTGGCATATTACGGTATGATAACATGCGTCTGAAAGGGCGGATCCAGGCTGAGAGTCTCGGGGGGGGGGCTTCAATTTCATAAGCAGAGGATGAAGGGCATTGACTTTGCCACTACTTTTTCCCATAGGCCTCAGAGTACAGTACTCCACAAAAAAAAAAAGAAAAAAAATTACGCAAGCGACATTTCGGGTTCTAAATGTTGCTCTAAACAAACTTCAAAACGCCAATATTGAGAAACGCATTTTGAAAGTTGAATAAGGATGCGGATGAAACAAAGGGATATGTTACAAATACTTTTAATCATCATCCTCTTCATAATTTTTTAATATATATTAATATATATACTACAGCAAAAATTCACCTCTACGGTTGCGAATGCGTAAACATTTTTATGGTGTTTTCTACATTTAAAGAAATACCTCTATCACATGCAGGCAACGTTAGTTCTACGCAGTGGTGCAAGGAATTTTTGGTGGAAAAAAATGGCCAGGGGCCATATCATTTTATGTGTGTGTGTGTTCATTTGTCATTATTAAATTACTACTAATTTGACAGTGCAATATACTTAAATGATTAAAAATAGCAGTAATTTTTTTATACAATTTTACAATGGCCAGCTTTTGTTTTCCACAAAAGATCACTGTTTTAGTAATAGGTTTAAAAATAATCCTATTTTTCAAAACTTGCTTTTGCTTGCCCTCTGTCCATTACTTGATCTATAGAAACCCTTCTTTCTTTTGTGGCGTTTTAAAATCTCATCGGCATTGTGAGATAAATCCTTATGATACAGAAAAGTTCTAATGTTATCTGAACTTCTCCAAGGTCTTCTTCCAATTATTAAACTCTTTTGAAACAAGTTCATCTGTGGCTTGCGTCGATGTTAAACCGACTACATGGGGTGAAAAGAGAACACACAAAATTTGCTATAGGCGCTGTCTTCCACTTTTGAGTAAGCTAGATACTTATGCTTACTCAGTTAAGATAAGCAGAACTTTCGTCTGTGGTGAGGTTTTCCTTGACTTAATACAGCACCAGTGATAGTCGTGGGAAAATTTCAATTTGCATATGGTTCCCAAAGACCTTTTATCACTATTATCCTATCCATCAGTGAGGTTAGATTTCTTGACATAATTAGAAATATCTGCAGTTAGAATTTCCATTTCAACTGTGTTTGATATTGTGTTATGGTCTATCTTTATCCCCTGGAAAACGTTTAAAGACAGTCCCTAGCCACTAATATTGCTTGCCCCAACAGCAATTTTCATCAATGTCACCCAGAGTTCAGGGGAGTGTCGTTGGGATCGTCACTACTTCTAACTTTACTACTTTAAAAAAAAAAAATTTCAGTGTCAGTTGGCATAATAATTTTTCGCTTCATTAGGCCGAGGGGGGCGGACACCCTACGTGGGTGCCCTATTGAAAATGCAATATGTAGTGACGAGCTATTTTGTAAGGACGAACGGTTACAAGGCACAGCCTTCCACCCACTACGCAGATTAAATTAAGAAACAATTTTTATCAACGTTTTTAATGCTTAGTAGTAGTAAGAACACCGATGTTATTACATGGTAAATTTCTTAAAAATTGTCGCAACCATAAGGTCATTCCTCAGCTTATCTCGCTTAAGTGCAATTGAAATTTTAATTCTCGTTCGAATAAGACTCTGTTTTCTTACAAAGTAAGCATTTTGCGCACCATTATCAAGCAAGTCCGGGCAAATTTAAGATGTTGAAGTTGTTTACATCTTCAAACCCGGAGTTTAGAAAATCTGTTTAGATCCTGTAACCACGATGAAACGGAGAGCGACATGATAAAGGCAACAAAAAATAACGTGGATGACACATTCGCTATTCTTCCAAACGATTGTTCAGATCTCTCTACAATTCTCACCACCTTAAAGTCCGTCAACCCTCACATACAATTCACTTTGGAAGAAGAAAACAACGGTTCATTGCCTTTCCTGGACGTTTTGGTACATAGATCGCCGTCCGGGTTCCAAACCAGCGTATATCGGAAACATTTTGCTGTTAGCTTCCCGCCGCGTGCTGCTTCCGCCCATCAACAAAGTCAGAAGATAATCACGTTCTACTGGTTGATTTCACGTGCTCTAAGGTTTTCGTCATCTGAAGAATTACTCAAAATTGAACTTAACCATATTCGTGACATCGCTCGAGATCGTGGTTACAATCCTACCATTATTGACGACGCTTTGAAGAAACTCACTAGACCTAAGCTGTGCAGTACACTCTTGATTGATTCCTCTCCTTGTAATTTTATCAGCATTCCTTTCGTTCCACGAATTTCTTCAAAAATTGCTTCCATCCTCCGTAAATTTAATTTCAAGGTCACTTTTACTCCAATCAATAAACTCGGTTATTCCAAACTCAAGGATATTATTCCTGATTGCAACTATTTTGGAATTTACTCCATTCCATGCCAGTGTAATCGTGTTTATATTGGTCAAACACGTCGGGCCCTTCGATTTCGGCTTAAAGAGCATGAAGCCTACGTGCGTAAACAACAACTGGAAAAATCTGCTTTGGCCAAACACGCCTGGGAAGCTGGCCATAAATTTTCTTTTTTAGCCCAAGGAGGGGGTTCGGGCCCCCTACGTCAGCGCGCCAGTGATCATACGTTTGTTAATTACGACCTCAAGCAACAGAACAGAATGAACAATTTCACCTCCAGCTCGGAGCCAAAGGGGAATTTCTTTCTGGGAATCAGGAAAAAAAAAGGCGAAACTCAACTACTAGTATAACTCCTGTTTAATCTAACCTGACAGTGGGTGGAAGGCTACACCTTGTAACCGTTCGTCCTTACAAAATAGCTCGTCACTACATATTGCATTTTCAATAGGGCACCCACGTAGGGTGTCCGCCCCCCTCGGCCTAATGAAGCGAAAAATTATTACGCCAACGGACACTGAAATTCTTTTTTTTTTAAAGTAGTAAAATTGAAAGTAATGACGATCCCAGCAACATTTCCCTGAACTCTGGGTGCCATTGATGAAAATTGCTGTTGGGGCAAGCAATATTAGTGTCTAGGGGCTGTCTTCAAACGCTTTTCAGGAGGTAAAGATGGATCAAAACACAATATCAAACACAGTTGAAATAGAAATTCTGACTGCAAATATTTCTAATTATGTCAAGAAATCTAACCTCACTGATGAAGATGAGATAACAGTGCAAAAATGTCTTTGGCAACCATATGCAAATTGCAATTTTCCCACGACCGTCACAAGTGCTGTATAAAATCAAAGAAAATCTCACCACAGTCTGAAGTTCTGCTCTTCTGAATTGAGTAAACATAACTATCTAGCTTACCCAAAGGTAGAAGACGGTGCCTATAGAAAAAATTTTTTTTCACCCTATGAAGTCTGTTTAAGATCAACACAAGCCACAGGTCAACTTGTTTCAAAAGAATTTAATAATTGGAAGAAAACATTGGGGAAGTTTAGCCAACATAGAACTTTTCTCTGTCATAAGAATTCAGTTCACAATGCAGGTGAGTTTTTAAAACGTCATTTGTGACTTTTTAAAAACTCACCGGCATCGGAAGGAAGAAAAGCTTCTATAGATCAAGTAGTAGACAGAGGGCAAGAGAAAGCAATTTTTGCACAATATTGTTATTTTCAACTTAATATTGTAAGTGATTAATTGCTTACCTTATTATTATAGGGGATTTTTTTTGAGGCAGACAAGGGCTGGCCATTGTAAAATTTTATAAACAAAATCTACTACTATTTTTAATTATTTAAGTATCTTGCACTGTAGAATTATTAGTAATTTAATAATGATAAATGAACATAAAAAACAACCGTAACTGATATGGCCCCTGGCCATTTTTCCCGCCAAAAATTTCTTGCACCACTGTGCTCCCCACTTGGGAATATCCTGGGTGCGCCATTGCGTAGCGTATGACAGGAAAAAGGTGAAGAGGTAAATAGTCTTCAAAATTATTTTTAGAATTTAATATTTATTAACATATGATTATAAAATTTAAAAATACTTTTTTAGTCATTACAAGCAGTAATTTTAAATGATTTTTGTTTGTTGAATTCAAAACCCAGAAAATCGCACTTGTTACAGCTCTTGGGGGCCCAAGCTCCTCTGGATCCGCCACAGTGGTTCCTGAGTATGTTTTAAAATTAAAACGCATAATCTAGTGCAAGCACATGGAATAGTATTTCCAAATTAAAAAGCATCATTTTGAACATTTAAATAGCATTTCTTGGAGTACATTATTTTTGGAGTATTTAAGGATTATTAGTTTGAAGTAGTATTTTAATTTCCGAGGCTGGGCAAATCCGATCTGTAATAATTTCGCCAATTGTAAAGATCCAGTCGCCATTGGCGACTAGAATTTTACAGTTGGCATGTAAGAAACCTTTTCACCACTAGTTGCCTAGGTTTTCTTTTTCAGGTGGGCGTGTACTGTTATTATCTGGCGCATGCTGCTATTATCTAGCGAAGGCTGTTATTATCTAGCGAAGGCTGTTATTATCTAGCGAATAATGTTTACCGCAACTTAGAGAGCTCTGTTAATTTTTCCTACGATGAGTCACAGTAAAGAGCACGACAAGTTAAAGAAAAATGCGCATAAAACGTGCCAAAATTTCCTACTAGGAACATGGAAAACCCTTTCACTAGAAGATTTCCAATTTGATGCAATAAAGTAAGATTTTAGTTTTTATTATATAAATACACAATCATGACTCAGGATCGGACTATAGTTTAGGTAACCCTCAAGGGTGCATATTAGGCTCGTGTAATGCAGGATATAATCGATAGCTGATGTTTTACTTTCGACGTTTTCATCATCGATGGTGAATGGTCAATGATTTGAGATCATCAATGGTGAATGGCCGATGATTTGAGATCATCGATGGTGAAAAGCCGATGTTTTGAGACAATCGAGGTTTTTACTGTAATATCGATATTTTTTAATAATGCAAGCTATTTATAGTTTTGACAATTTAAACTCATAGTTTTTGTAAAACCATCTAGAATCAGGGCGGACTGTATCCTTTCGAAGGGCGCATATCTTGGACTTTCGAAGTTCGCGAGTTCTATCGCCCATGAAGGCGCACCGACCCGTGGGCCAATCAGCCGGCTGTCCAGTCCGCCCCTGTCTAGAATCATTGATTCACGATCGCTTATGTTTAGTCCAAGGTTTAATTGATTATGAAAACGGTAAACCTGTGCCTTAAGTAGCTCTCATACGTAATTAGGTTGGCAACCCCTGGTCTTACATGGGGGAATTTCCTGTTTGGAAATTCTAAAAAAATGTAAGTGTAGTGCCATGGACTCCCCGAGAGGACAATGGGGTGCACTTGCACCCCCAACACTTGGCTTGGAGGAAAAAAGACTGAATCTACAAGAAATTATTGTCCAACAACATTATTTAATTAGAATTTTTCCTGTATGCATCCCCTTGCATATAATTCTGTGGGCGCCCATGTGTAGTGCATTAACATAATTAATGAAATAAATAATTAGTATTAGTATAAATTAAATAATTAGTGAAATAAATAATGAGTTGTTAACGGTCATATCTAGAGTCCCTAGAATCATAGTCTGACGCATCAGCCGCCATTTTGTTGTACACTTCCGGTTTCATAACGTAATATTTACCATTGGAAAACTAATAGTTCATTTTCTTCTTACAGGATCTGTTACAAATCTAAACATTCTGTGTTTATTCCTCGAGTGATTTCAACAATTAACAAGCGGCACACCCACCCATTTCACCCTATTTTATTAAAAATAACGCACTTGTAAATCACTCAACTTTACACTGCTTTGTTTGTTTGTTTGGCTTTTTTATGGCGCAAGAGCATCTGGGCTATACTGCAGCAAAAACTTTGCACTGCAGTGAATGAGATCACGTAATACAATGGCATCAAAATGTCTGATGCGCCAACTTCCTTTTTTAGTAGTAGCCTTAATCATCTCCCTTCAATTGTGTACACGCCATTGAAAGTAAACAAAGGTGGTTTGTCTTAGAAATTTTATAATAACAAACCAATGGGCGGGGAAGCATGACCGTATCCAGAGGGGGATCTTATGGACAGTCCTCCCCGAAACTAAATTTTTAATGGGACTTGGCTACGGCCTTGCATGCTGTGATTGTATCGATACATGCTGTAAAAATTTTTGAACCCCCCCCCGAAATTAAATCCTGGCTACGGTCTTGGAGGGAAGATTCCGACTATTCATGTCCCCCCCCAAAACACAGAGAAGTCAACTGCAAAAAATAATAAAAATGTGGCCATTTTTAGATAGCGTCCCCTAACTACCGCACAGATTTGCTCATTGCTAAAGCCCACCTGAGTTGGGGAATACGTGTTGTATCTTTTCGAAAATTTGTTAATTCAGTTCTAAGTTCAGTTCGGGGCAGTAGCTAGACGCCTGTCACAGGGGGCTTTGAAAGTTACAGTAGGAGTTAGAAAACTACACGAGTGAGTTTAAAATTCGTAAATATTTTAATGTATTTTATTAATATATTCAATAACATAAATATCTAAGAAGACATATTTAATAGTAATGTAATTTCTTAACGTAAATTTTACATTGAAATCTTATAGAGATATACTAAAAATGTATTATTTCCCTTATCCTTACTCCAGGATAGATGAAGACACGAACCTCTGTAGAAAAACGTAACGTACACAAGGTCTACAACATAAATCTCTTTTTAACATCAAAAGGGGCAATTTTCGTTATCATGTACAATTTTATGAGAAACAAATTTTAAAACAAACTTCCATAACCATTTATTTTGAGAAAAACGATTTGCTAAAGTGATCAGCTCTCTAATCCCAGCCTAGATACCGCCCAAGGTTTAATTAATGCTAGATTGTTCTTTTACTCCAATTGTATATTGCCAACAGACTATATTTACTTTAATTGAATTGCAATTTAGTAATACCTACCTACTTAAATTTACCAAAAGATACTCCTGCAAATATCGAATCCATCTATATCTAGATATACTATAATAATAACATATTCGCAACTTCATTGTAATTTACTTTATTTTAATATATACATAATGACTAAATTGTTATTTCTTTCCGAAATAAATTAATATTTTTATACTAAATGAAAACTTTTTTAAGTTCAATTTGAACATGTTCCTAACGCCACCTAAGTATTAATCTAAATGCGCTAACTACGGAATAGCTTCTAAGTTATTCAAAAAATAGAATTAGTGTCACTTGTGGCGCCCTTTGTAAAAATTGTAGAAAACAGGTTTCTTCTAGAGATGGCCAACTTTTTAAATTGAATGTGTTCCCGACACTCCTCGAACATTAATCTATATGCGTTAAGTGCAGCGTAGTTTTTAACTTCTTTTCTGAAAATCGAATTGTGTTCATGTTTAGTTTCCTTTACAGATATCGAAAAAAAATTGTTTCTTTTGTGGGCTTCTAATTTCTTTTATATTGAATTTTAATACGCTTCCGATACTTCCCGAGCATTACTACATATGTATTAGATTGCAACATAGCCTTTAGTTTCTTACCTAATAATAGAATTGAGGTTACCTGTCATCCCCGTTGCGTAAATCGTAGAAAACGTATTCTATGATTTTAGATTTGTATCATTTTGCATTCCGGTCACGATTAAATCTATGAACATTAAATTCACGTTTGATTTTCTTTTCATAAGATGCTATCTCATAAATTCCGTGCCGTTATATGTGTTGGGGGTGGTGAAATCGGACTCTGTTAGGGAATAAACTTTAATAGAAACCTTGCGCCGTGTGAGAAGAGAAGAAAAAGAAGCATGGTGGATTGTGTCGTGGTGATTAAAAAAAAAAAAAGCAACGGGCAGAGAAAAGGCGGTATCGATTCATTCCCTTTAAAATTACACAGTCCGTAATGAAATTGGAATTTCTTAAAATGTTAATAAAGCATGACATAAAATCAATATTAAATTTTATTATTATAAAATTAATTATAACAGTTGTTTTAATTATAGCAGGTTTCGTCGTTATAGATGATGTCGTTATAATTAATATATTTAGTACAGAATAGAATGAGAAATCAAACTTCTTAAAAAAAATTCCGTCGTTATATGCGGTTGGTCGTTATAGACAATTTCCACTGTAGATAAGAATTTTCTTATTTTCCTTATTTTATCATTTTTGTAAATTTATCTTTCTCGCTTTTTTCAGAGGTGGTTTATCAAACAAACTTTATCGCTGTGCTTTACCTGAAGAGTCTGATAAAAATGATGACGATGATCGCAATATGATCCCAAACGAAGTTTTACTGCGCATCTATGGACCTGTACAAGACGAACAGATTTCCATCTTTCGAGAATTAACTATTTTTGCTTTGCTTTCTGAACGAGGCCTAGGACCGAAACTTCATGGATTGTTTTCGGAAGGCCGACTGGAAGAATATATTCCCGTAAGCACACATCTGATTATATTTGAGGCAGTTTTCATGCTAACACGAGCGGTTCCACGTCCGTACGTCACAAAACACGGAGCAAAACGATTCTGTGACGTAAAAGGAATTTTAATGCATTTTCAAACCAAATCATTCTGTGGAAAGCTTAATTTCAATAATTTATGTTTGTACATTAATAATTAATTCGATAATTTATATGTATATATGGCTATAGCCCAAGATCGTAGTTAGGATTTAATTTCGGAGGCGGGAGGATTCAAAAATTTTTACAGCATATATCGATACAAATCGCAGAATGCAAGTCCCATTAAAAATTTAGTTTCAGGGGGATGGGGACCGGTCCCTAAGATCCACCCTCTGAATACGGGCATGTTATAGCCTACTGCACAGTTTATCACAGCCTTTCTTCTTACTCTTGGAATCGTTCTAAAATTTCAGTAGATTTGTGACTCTGACGTCATACATCGGCATACTCCGAGAACTAGGAGAGTACTCCCTATTGTTTTTCCACACTATGCACACTTTACTTGTTCAACAATTCCGAATTACTGGCTTTTTTGATGTTTTGTTTTGATAGATGGGGGTGGGGGCACTCTCCCACAAGGCATTCACCGAGTCGGGAAAATTACAATGCTCAGAAAAAAAAAATTAAGCAACATTTCCATCATGGCGGTAGGTTACTCGCCCATTGCCAGCCGCTTTTGGCAACACTTCAAAAAAATTCAGTAAGTGACGGACCATGCAGTTTTACCGTATATATTAATACTCAGTTTAAAAATTAGTTAACAAACGTCATTTATGTATAGGCAATTTTATGAAGTCGAAATTATGAACATGTAATATTATCACGTATTAAAATAAATGCCGAAACAAAAGCTTTTAGCTAATTAAAAACAAATAAACATATAAGGAAATGCTAAATGTTTAATAAGTCAAAAACCAATTAACCTTGAAAACATATTTGATCTGTCACATTTATTAAATTTGGTGAGGAAAATTTCTCATCAAATTTCGATAATTTGGCCTGTTTTGGCGTGAAAATTGGTTGGTTGCTTTTTGGTTTTACGGCTCAAAGACTACAGTGGTCATGCTGCGCCGGGACCTACTGTTTTCCGAGGAATCCGAACCTCTTAAGGCCTAGGGAACCAAACCCCGGACTACAGTGAGCAGTGCGATCTTTATGAGATCTCTGAGTAAGCGTTCTTTTTGCACTGCTGGGAGTCGAACCCGGATTAGTGAAAAATTGGCTTAAAAACGTAGAAAAATGTTACAAAACAACGCAACGACTTTAATGGGTACAAGGTCAGTAAAAACGTTCTCACCGCCGCTAACATAAACATGCATAAGCCGCACGTCTGAAGAGAGAGAGAGAGAGAGAGAGAGACATGAATGAATCGACTAGCTTGAAATGAATTAAAGTGACAATTCTCAATAGAAAGACGTAAAAGAAAAATGATGGAATGCCGATTGACTTAAAAGAGCCATGACAGAAATCTAAGTGATATAAAATAGGGATTGCTTGTGCTTTATCCATTGGCGTACGCAGGGGAGCGTTGATGAATGTTGTAACCCCCCATTGCAATGAAATTTTGTATATTTAACATAGGAATATGTGAGTTGTAGCTCTGTAACCCCTCCCCATTGAGCCCATAACCCTCCCCTTATGAACTTTCTGCCTACGCCCATGGCTTTAATACCTAATGTTCCTATTTTGCAAAATAAATCTTCATTATTTGACTCTATTTTCGGCCGTTTCTAATTATTTGGCATCTTTGTAACGGAGATTTCAACGCAATTGTATGTTGAATCTTTTATATATAAACCAGTTACATACTAATCTGGAATATGATAAAATAAAAGGAGAGCTGAATTCAAATAATCAAGGATTTTTTTTTTCAATTCATACAAATATACGTATAACTCCACTAAAAGAGATTGAAACCAAATACATCTTTCTTTTTTCTCTTGATATTATTTCGAAGGATTTTTTCGGCGGGAATTTTTATCTGACCACAAAATGAGGTAAGTGGGATCCCATCTGGAGGAATGTCTGTTAAGAGAGGTTTATCAGACTTCTTCGATTAAATTGCCGAATTTAATCGAAGAGGTACATAATTTGTTAAATGAATTGTTACATAACTCAAGTTAAATTCAATGAATTGTTACATAACTCGTTAAATTAATGAATTGTTACGTAATTCTATTAAATTAATGAATTGTTACATACTTGTTAAATTAATGAATTGCTACATAATTTGTTAAATTAATGAATTGTTACATAATTTGTCAAATTAATGAATTGTTACATAATTTGTTAAATTAATGAATTGTTACATAATTTGTTAAATTAAAGAGTTGTTACATAATTTGTTAAATTAAAGAGTTGTTACATAATTTGTTAAATTAATGAATTGTTACATAATTTGTTAAATTAACAGTAACAATTATGTTAATTAACTGTAACAATTGTCAATTTAATAATTTGTTCAGTATTCCAAAAATGCATTTTAAATGGTTTGTGGAAAGTGGCTATTTTACCAGAAATCAAAAGTCTTTTTTCGTTCCAGTCCCGCTCGCTCGATTGGAATGACGTATGCACGTTGTCTACTTCTATTGCAATCGAACTTGCCAAATTCCACGCTTTACACCTACCCATCAGTAAAAAGCCAATATTCGAAGTTCAAGCATACAAGTAAGTTTCTTAATAATTATAGATGCATTCTCGAATCATTTTCAATCTCAAGTTCATTATTCAATCATTCTCCAATAATTTTTAAAAATCACAAATTCACTCTCTAACCATTCTCCAAAATCACTAATTTATTCTCCAAAATTACAAATACATGCTAATGTTCTGTAACCTGATTATTTTAAAATCACTCCTTTTTCTAGATGCAAAATTTGACACTAAATCGCTATATTCTGGATGCACAAAATTACAGCAAAATATGAAAATATTCATATATGATTTTATTATTTCCTTTTATACAAGTTTTTACATGAAACAATTATTTTGACATATAGACCGTGTACATGCATAAATATGGTATAATATACGTATAAATATAATTCTGTATATATTATAAGATATTATTACCCTCCGCAGGGATAACACAATTGCCAAATATGGTCAACACAAGAAAGCCTCCGGGGCGAGATTTTTGTGAGTTTTCGTGGGGGATTTTTTATTACAAATAAATTTGACACCCACGTATTAGTAGCTCAAACTAGAGCTATTTTTGTTTTAGAAGCAAGAGAGACGCCGTACTCATCCTGGATTCGAACCAGGGTCCCGCGTTGAGCGCGCGAGAGAACAAGAACTGCGTTGAGAACAAGAACAAACGCGTTTGTTTTTGTTCTCATTCATCTAGTTGGTCAAGACACCTACACACAAAAATAGCTTTAGTTTGAGCTACTAATACGTGGGTGTCAAATTTGTAATAAAAAAATCCTCCACGAAAAACTCGCAAAAATCTCGCCCGGGTGGCTTTGTGTGTTGACCAATATTTGGCAATTGTGTTATCCCTGTGAAGGGTAATAATATCTTACAACTTAATATACGGAGAAAAAAGCGTTTTTTCTTGTTCTCATTCGTCTAGTAGGTCAAGACACCGCGGGCTCAACGCGAGGACCCTGGTTCGAATCCGAGATGAGGACGGCGTCTCTTTTTCTCCCAAACAAAAATAGCTCTAGTTTGAGCTACTAATACGTTGGTGTCAAATTTATTCGTAGTAATTATGTATATGCAGTACATCCTCGCTCGTAAGTTAAGTAGTTAGTTAACTGGGATAGTTTTGCCTCATCCAACTCTGAGAAACATAGTCTAAGAAGATGAATATAGAAAGACATATTAGACATAGAAAGACATAGAAAGACATATTAAAATGAAAAAGAAATTTACGTTTATTTAACTTAAGGTGCGTTTTCTTAGATGCGCATATTTTTCAGCGTAACAATGAAAAACGTCGAAAACTGACTCAAACAATAGAAAACCAATGGAAGTAATGTTCCTAGAACGCGCAAAATGCTTCCAATGATTTTTATTGCCTGAGTTCCATCTCAGCGTTTTATATTGTTGCGCCGCAAAATATGCGCGTCCAAGAAAACGCGCTTTTACAATGTGACGGCGCAACAATGAAAAACGTTGAATACTGACTTAAACAATAGAAAACCAATGGAAGTATGTTCGTTGAACGGGCAAAATGCTTCCAATGATTTTTATTGTCTGAGTTCCATCTCAGCGTTTTACGTTGTTGCACCGCAAAATATGCGCATCTAGGAAAACGCAACCGTAAAACGGGAAAAGGGCGGACACGGAATATTCAGCGTGACACCGTTTGTGACATGAATGCCACCGTAGTGGTCGTGGAAAGATTAGTATAGCATATCATTACCTTGAATTGCTATACATGCTGTACAGTGGTTCGTCATACTGCCACGGCCCTATTACCAGGAAGGCATACGGTGCAACTGTCCACGGGTCCAGAAATTTTCTTGCTAGTTGAAAATGACTGATATAGTAGATTAGAGGCCTTTTTTGTGTTTTTTGAAGAGGAGGAGGAAGGGGCCACTGAAAGGGCAAGCCCCCCCCACTTGAATTTTCTAGTTCCATTCCCCTTGTATAGAGGGGAAAATGGGACCCAATTTTCTTTATTTGCACTGAATCCGAGAGCGTGATGATTGCATCCTACATACTGTTGAATGGTGCTCCACCCGTTCTTGGGGTAAAATATCCCAACTTTAAACACGTAATCTCATAATCAGTGAATCTGAGGCTTTTGGTAAAGACGTGTGTTGTAACCCAGAAAATGACAACCCACAAGCATATTTGGAGGTAATATAGCCGTTGCCAGTGTTCTTAAACAACCAAATGTTTCGGAAATGGCTCTTCAAGTTCTCATTAAACCGTTGCCTTCGGCATTTACTTTTCGCAAGTCCGCAATGTTCAACTATTCAATTCTTTTCAGCTGCCAATCCTTGTTCCCTGTGCAGAGTATGCATTTGTTGATTATCTTTCGTGCAAACAAACCTAAACCTGTACATTGTAACGATTAAAATAAAATTTATTTATTTGTTAGTAATAATTTATTATTTATATTTTGAATACTTTATAAACCTATAAAATGATATAACGTGTAAATCGTTGACGTGACAGAAAAATTTTCGTACATGGTAACTCTGTCACGTGTGCCATGGGTTCGCTATCCGCTGAACTATGTCAACGATAATTACAGAACATCCGGCAAATTCTGAGACACCGAAACATATTAAACCTGCTGTTAACTCCATGATGCACCGCATATAGGCTTGCCTTGCTGTCAGGGGAAGATCGACAGCATGCTAACATCTAACCAGGGGCGGACAGAGCCGCGGCCCACCGGCCTCCGATAATCAAAGGAATGAGCACTTTGAGAAGACCCTGTCCGCCCCTGTGCATCTAACTTTTATATTACTACCTTGCTCTCTATCATGGGCGCCCATATAGGGGAGCAGAGGGGAACTCGAACCCCCTAGTCGTTCAAAACTTTGATTTTTCCCGATTCTGCTATGCATTTACTTTCGAAAGTCTTGCAAGCACATTTTAAAGTAAGATACTTTTTAGCTCATTACTAATTGCCAAGCAGTATAAATTATTTTTGTAGCATTTTAGTATCTTGTACATTCACTAAAATTTTTGACAGTCTTGAGAAGAAGGTAGTAAGTTTTCTTGGCCCCTCCCCACCGCAAGAGTACTCATATGTGTTCCGATGCTCTCTACTCAAAAGTTCTTTCGCAATAAAAAAAAAATAATGAGAATGTGATAAAAGCACTTCCTTTTGAATGATAATCATGTAGATGTTAAAAACGTTATTACCGAGCTAGATCCCGTAAGAATTATCACCTTTCACATAATATTTCCCCGGACTATTTTTTGTTAACGTTGTTTTGTTGCGTTTTGTACCAGTTTTAAAATATTGATTTCAGCGCGAACTTATTTTTAATTCGACGATGTGTTTTATTCAATTTTCTGCGTGTTAGCGCTTAACGTAAGAAGTGAAATTTTGGGACGCATCCGAGGACGTGGGTCTACGGGACCGTGTTTTGTTTTAACTCAAATAAAATTTTTTGATAAACATATCGCATAAAATTTGTCCTATATTTTCCCTAGATACTCTTCTTCAAATTAATATAAAGGCTTTTGTATTCTACAAAATATAACGGCAACATAAAGAAAATTTCGGCCATAGCTTTTTTTAATATATGCAGGGGCGGCTTAAGGGGCCGCCCGGGGCCCCGTTTGGATGAGGGCGCCAAACTGAAGTCAAGCTTCCTTTTTTAATTGACCCAACAACAGAACAGACCTCTAAAAAGAGACAAATTTAGAAAGATTTTTGAAGACATATTTAGAGAAATTCTTTCAGAGACTTTTGGCCACTTTTATAGGGTATATGGCTCACTGTGATTCTGTGAAAGTCTTCTGATTTCTCTGGAGGGGGCGCCAAAAAGCAATCTGTGTCAGGCCGCCCGGATTCAAAATCAACCTCGAGCCTCCCCTGAAGAAAACCCTCAGCAGTCTGAGAGACCACTCATCCTCAGTTGCGCGTTAGAAAAGATTAAAATTTTTCTACGGTTTAATATTTATAGGTATGTATACAATATTTTCGAATTTTCTGTACTTTTTGCAGTTGGCTTGAGTCCCTTGAAATGAGTGTAGAAATGAGCTTTACTAATTCAGCTGGCGACGTTTCAATTAGCGAAATGCGAAAAGAAGTGCAGTGGATCACGTAAGTTTTTTTTATATTTAATATATTTTCGAAATATTTCTATGGCTAACCATAGGCTGTCGCACCGGCGGAGCCGTGGTCCCGCCTAACCATCGTGGATGCGCGCCAAAGGCTCTCCTTAAAGATGGTCATCAGAAATCATGCCTTTCCAGTTTTTTTACATTTGCAAAAAAATTTGAAATGTGTACACTGTAAAAATGAAATAAAATATTTACTCGTTACATTATAAAACTCATATTTGGTAGCAAGGGGCGCCAAAATTATTTCGGCCCCGTGCCCCGCCTAATCTGAGAGACTGCCACCGCTTATGTCGCTAACTGTTACCTATTATTGCCTTCCTGTTCTTTTATTTTGAGGATGAAAACGTTGTAAATGAGCTCAAACCCATAATATTTATTCTACAAGCATCACCTTTGTTTTAAAACGATTTTCTGTCGTGTTTGTATGCCATAATTTTCTCGCCGAAGTTCGCCATAGTCCGCCAATTTTAAAATAACGTTTTTTGTGTTAATTAATCTGTCAAATTTAATTAAATATTTAACTGGTTTTTTTATTCAGGAATCAAATAAACAAAACAAATTCTCCTGTAGTGTTTTGCCATAACGATTTACATAAAGGTAAGTTCCGAAGCTTGTTAAAAATCTAATACCTTATAAAAGAAAATAATCTTTTACTTGTAAAACTATACACTTGACTTCCCCTCCCTAACATTATATATATAGTAGAACTTTTATATATCGAACTTCCGCGCATCAAAGTTTTGGTAAAACCCGTAATTTGAAGTCCTCATACGTAATATGGGAAAACTGTTCTTGTATGTCGAATTTCCCATATAAGGACAATTTTGTTTGGAACATTCACCTTCGATATATTAATATTAAGCTCCTACTGTGCATGTATGTGTGTTTATGATTTAAGACACTTACTCCTTTCTGGCGTCATACAAATTTAACTGACAATTTACATTGGTCGTAGGTAACATATTGCTAATGAATACTCCTAAAAAAGACGGACAAACTATTATGCTCATTGACTATGAAATGGCGCACTACAATTATAGGTAAATATACTCATTCTGCCCATCTGTTATTGATGAAGAAGACGGTTCGGTATAGAAATCAATGCTGGATTAACGCATGGGCTTTAGGGGCTGCAGTCCAGGGGCCTCCTCCAGCTAGAGGGCCTCCGGTGACGCGTTCTCTTGTAGACGATCCTTTTGAACTATTTTACTGGGGGCCTCACAATACCAGTAGCCCAGGGGCCTCAAAAACTTTAATCCGCTACTGATAGAATTGATTCGAATAGAATATAATTTTGCACGCCGCTTACACGTAATAGATAAATAAATTTATATGTGATAAGTAAATAAAATAATATAAATATATGATAGATAAGCTTATATGATAGGTAAAACTTATATATATATATATATGATATACGTAAGTGATCTGCCAGTACATTTATGCTAACTTAAGGAACATATATATATATATATTCATGAAACGATTCTCCATAATAAGGTATTACTTTTAATATTGACACCGAAGACAGTTAGCTTTTAAATCAGAGCTGGACCGGAAAATATCAATTTTTTTTTAAATTGTTTAATTATATTTAAATATAGTTTAATAATAATTAAATGCATTTTCGATATTTTCATATCAAAACTAGTTTTGGGATCTGTTTATGAATTTTATGGGTATATGCCAGGGAAATGCACAAGAAGCGATTTTTAGGTTTAACCAGGACCGTAGCCAAGATTTAATTTCGAGAGGGTTCAAAAAAATTTCACAGCATGTATCGATACAATCACAGCATATATCGATACAATCACAGCATATATCGATACAATCACAGCATATAAGTCCGTGCCCAAGTCTTATTAAAATTTTAATTTGAGATAGATCGGTCCCTAATATCCCCCCCCCCGGATACGGGCATGGGATTAGCAACCCCATTTGAACACTAATATTAGCTGTAAGATGATTTTCTTTATAAGAGAAATTTTTGTAAACTCCTACTTCTCATAAAAACACTTTCTTTTTCAAATATTAAGTACGAGTCTATACTAAACACTGTAAATCAGCGTTTGCCTTTAGTCTTTGTCCTCTTTTTCTTTCCGTTTCTTATCTATCCTTTTCTCTGTTTTTCTTTTATCTGCTTTTCCTCATTTTTCTCCTCCACATACGCACTCGCAGCGGAAAATCGAAATTCTTCTGCAATATTTACTCTCTTTTTTTCCCTTGTCCTTTTGGGTTCTGCTAACGAGAAAAAACGATCTTTTTCTTTCCCAAAGACTCCACCTTTGTACCACTCTTCAGCCTTCACCGTGACGTTTTTTAATCGAGACTGTGCTTATAAACTCTGTTATTTGATATTCCAGTTGTACGCGAAAATTTTTATAATTTATGTTGATTTTTACGCGCCGATAAAATTTCATTGGTTCTTCTTACATAAAACGAGCACGCCCTTGCTCTTGCTACTGGAAAGAGAGCCCCGTTACTAGCATCGCTACTGCTCTCTTTCCATCTTCCAACTGCTTTGTTTTTAAAACTCCCGATGTATAAAACAAGAAGAAATAAATTAATATTAATATTATTATTATTACCAAAAGCTTTAACTTTGCAGAGTGTCACCACTGTTCACTATGTGCCATAATTATAATAAATCCCAGGTTATGTTTTTAAGAGATTTTAAGTAGACTTAAAAACTTAAGGTAGTCGAAGGCTAAAAAGTTAAGAGAGTCAAGGGTTAAAATGTTAAGAGAGTCAAGGGTTAGAAAGTTAAAAGTCTTAATTTAAAGAGGGGTTAAAATGTCAAGAATTATTAAAAAGCGGACTAAGTCCCCTGTACTTTACTTTGAAAAAACGAACCTAACACTAATTTTATTACTTCTGTCGATTATCCGTAGGGGATTGCTTCTATATAATCAGAAATGAGGGAGGTGTGGGATGAGATTACTTACCTCTCACACTTAACATCAATTGAAAAATTTTAAAACAGCTCTAAAAATAACATAAATAATTTAAACCGTAATTAAAAATGAATTAGTAAATGAGTATACTGATTATGAGAACGCCTCGAAAAATGGAACAGCACTTCTGGAAACATTGCGGAGTTTTGCAACTGGCAAATTTTATTTTCCCCCTTTTTACTTTGTTTTAACTTTTTGCTACACTTCACCTGTATTTTTTTTTTTTTACATTCCTTGCTTTTTTTTTTAATTTTCCATTAAGTTCTTAACTTTAATTCACGTTTTACTTTTTCAGTAATTCTTTTATCCTTAATTTCATTCAGCCTTTTCTTTTGTCGACTTTTTCTTTCCCTTCCTAGTCCTTCGTATTACTATTATAGTGGCAAAAAAAAATACTATCTGTAATAAGCCCTGCAATATCTTTGTTTGTCGTTAAATATATATATATCAAATATTCACTGACGTGTCATATCCTTGTTCGTTATAGGGAATTTGATCTAGCAAATTATTTTAACGAACTGTGTATCGAATATAAGACGGAAATGCTGCCGTATTCCTATGAAGTAGATATACAAAACTATCCAACGAAATCTGAACAGGTAAACTTAGCTTTTGAGAATCATGACAAAACTTTGATAAGAAAATCAAGGGTAGAAACATTGATATTTAACTTTCATCCGTATTCATGCTTCATAATACACATCCTTAAATGTTATGGTCTTGATAATATGTATGTTATTTATTGAATTATATCTGGTAGAGTATATTGCTTTTTTTTCACTGATCAATTTTAACGTTTTTTAAAATGTTATTTATTTAAAAAGGTGTGGTTTTAATATAGATGATAAAAGCACATCGTTTTTCAGGTTGAATTCCTGACTGCGTATTTGATACAACTGCAAAAGGAAAAGATTGGCCTTCAACAAGACTTCCAAACGGAATTGAATGAACTTCTTAAAAATATTCCTATTTTCAAACTTGCAACGCATTTATACTGGGCGATAGCTTGCTTCAGATTTGACCATATGACGTCATTGAACTTTCCATTTTGGGTAAGGCCGTGTGTCATATTTGGACTCTTTACTTCAGTGTTGTAGCTTTGAACTTTTAAAAACATCGACTCCAACTGAAAGGCTTAAAGAAATAGATCTGTACTTAGATTCAAATGGTGTAATAGACTAATTCTGTTTTGGAATTAATGCAGTGCTATTGTTGCTAAATATACCAAATAAAGTAATAATACAACAACGAAAGAAAATTATTATCAAAAATATACTATTTCAGTTATATAAGTGTCAACGGTTTACGCTCACTGCGTTGCTATTTTGTTTCGTTTCTATATCACTGTATAATTTCTTTCCCCTTTTCTTTAACGTTTGTACATTTTTGCCTTTATATTCTTTAGCTTTACACCCTTTACCTTTATATTCTTTAGCTTTACATCCTTTACAGTTATATTCTTTAGCTTTACGTCTTTTGCCTTTATATTCTTTAACTTTACATCCTCTGCCTTTATATTCTTTAGCTTTGCATCCTTTGCCTTTATATTCTTTAGCTTTGCATCCTTTGCCTTTATATTCTTTAGCTTTACATCCTTTACCTTTATATTCTTTAGCTTTACATCATTTGCCTTTGTATCCTTTAGCTTTACATCCTTTGCGCTTATATTCTTTAATTTTACATCCTCTGCCTTTATATCCTTTACTTTTATATAATTTATTTCTATTTACTTTTGTTTCTAGAGACTTTAATTTTACAAACTTTTGCTTCTATATCTCTTATTTTCGTATAACTTTGCCTTTATATATCATTTATTTTATATACTTTATACCCTTCACTTATATATTCCATTTGGATTTTTATTGGATCAATTTCCTTTTCTCTATTTCTACTTATGCAAGCCAACGAATGCCATATTTAGAAAACGCCAATTAATCTAAGTACTTCACAATGGCGGATCTAGGATGTTATTACGGGGGGGCGGTTTCAGGGACCCCTCACCGGGAAAAATTTTAGTTTTGGACTGTTAAATAGCTTAGGTAAATTTTGTTATATTACTAGCCTTCCTTTATACCAGGGATCCTTCCTTTATTCCAACATACGGCCACAATCCGGCCCTCGAACAATGTCGATTCGACCCGCCTACAACTGTTTGAAATAAAAAAAATTCCGAAACAAAATTTGATTTTTTTCAGAAATAAGGAAAAAGCATAGGGAAAACCCCTTTCTATATCGCAAGTACAAAAACTGGAAGAGACTCTAAAGCAAGTTTGTCCAACCCGTGGACTACGGGCCGAATGCGGCCCAACGCAAAATTCTAAATTTACATAAGACATTATAAGTTTATTTTATTTTTTATTTTTTTTTTGGTAACTTGATTTCATGATTCCCGGGGTCAAACTTTGTAGACGGCAATCAAATAATTCAGGAAAATCCTAAAATTGTAAAATGATTTGAAAAATGCAATCAAGTCATTTGTGGAATCGAAAATAAGATTTATGCCAGAACTTGATAAAAAAAAAATGGCTCGAAAAAAAAATTTCAGTTTTCCGAAATTCCAGAAATTTTCAAAAATCAAGTATGTCTAAAACGCTTTATTTCGGTCTGAAAAGCATTTTCTATCGATGGGAAAAATTTTCAATTTTACAAATTTCCAGAAATTTCTCAAAAATCAAATGAGTCTAAAACAGCAAAATTCAATTCTAAACACGTTTTCCGATCGACAGAAAATTATTTATTTTTTACCGAAATTTCGAAATTTTTTGAAAAAGTCAAATAGATCTTAAATGCTTTATTTTTGTGTAAAAAACGTTTTCCGATCGAAGGAAAATTTTCTATTTTTACCGAAATTTCGAAATTTTTCGAAAAAATCAAATATTTCTAAAACGCTTCAATTCGGTCTAAAAACACGTTTTCCGATCAACGGAAAATTTTCGATTTTTTACCGAAATTTCGAAATTTTTCAAAAATCAAGTAGGTCGAAAACGCTTTATTTCGGTTTAAAAACATATTTTTCGATCGATGGAAAATTTAAAATTTTTCAAAAAATCAAGTAGTTCTAAAACGCTCCAATTCGGTCTAAAAACACGTTTTTCGATCGATGGAAAATTTTCAATTTTTTTTCCGAAATTTCAAAATTTTTCAAAAATCAAGTAGTTCTAAAACGCTTCAATTCGGTCTAAAAAAACATTTTTCGATCGATGGAAAATTTTCAATTTTTTTCCGAAATTTCGAAATTTTTCAAAAAATCAAGTAGGTCTAAAACGTTTCATTTCGGTCGAAAAACACATTGTTCGATCGATGGAAAATTTTCGATTTTTTACCGAAATTTCGAAATTTTTCAAAAAATCAAGCAGGTCGAAAACGCTTGATTTCGGTCTAAAAACACATTTTCCGATCAACGGAAAATTTTCGATTCTTTACCGAAATTTCGAAATTTTTCAAAAAATCAAGTATTTCGAAAACGCTTGATTTCGGTCTAAAAACACATTTTCCGATACTCGGAAAATTTTCAATTTTTTTCCGAAATTTCAAAATTTTTCAAAAATCAAGTAGTTCTAAAACGCTTCAATTCGGTCTAAAAACACATTTTTCGATCAACGGAAAATTTTCGATTTTTTTCCGAAATTTCAAATTTTTCAAAAAATCAAGTAGTTCTAAAACGCTTCAATTCGGTCTAAAAACACGTTTTCCGATCCATGGAAAATTTTCGATTTTTTACCGAAATTTCGAAATTTTTCAAAAAATCAAGTAAGTCGAAAACGCTTTATTTCGGTCTAAAAACATATTTTTCGATCGATGGAAAATTTCAAATTTTTTTCCGAAATTTCAAAATTTTTCAAAAAATCAAGTAGTTCTAAAACGCTTCAATTCGGTCTAAACACACGTTTTCCGATCGACAGAAAATTTTCTATTTTTTACCGAAATTTCGAAATTTTTCAAAAAATCAAGTAGGTCGAAAACGCTTGATTTCGGTCTAAAAACACGTTTTCCGATCAACGGAAAATTTTCCATTTTTTACCGAAATTTCGAAATTTTTCAAAAAATCAAGTAGGTCTAAAACGCTTTATTTCGGTCTAAAAATACATTTTTCGATCGATGGAAAATTTCCCATTTTTTACCGAAATTTCCAAATTTTTCGAAAACATCAAATAGGTCTAAAAAGCTTTATTTCGGTCTGAAAAACATTTTTCGATCGATGAAAAATTTTCAATTTTTTTCCGAAATTTCAAAATTTTTCAAAAAGTCAAGTAGGTCTAACACGCTTTATTTCGGTCTAAAAACACATTTTTCGATCGATGGAAAATTTTCGATTTTTTAATGAAATGTCGAAATTTTTCAAAAAATCAAGTAGTTCTAAAACGCTTCAATTCGGTCTAAAAAACATTTTCCGATACTCGGAAAATTTTCAATTTTTTTCCGAAATTTCAAAATTTTTCAAAAATCAAGTAGTTCTAAAACGCTTCAATTCGGTCTAAAAACACATTTTTCCATCGATGGAAAATTTTCGATTTTTTACCGAAATTTCGAAATTTTTCAAAAAATCAAATAGGTCTAAAACGCTTTATTTCGGTCTGAAAATCGTTTTCCGATCGACAGAAAATTTTCTATTTTTTACCGAAATTTCGAAATTTTTCAAAAAGTCAAGTGGGTCTAAAACGCTTTATTTCGGTCTAAAAAAACATTTTCCGATCGATGGAAAATTTTCGATTTTCTTGGGAAATTTCGAAATTTTTCAAAAAATCAAGTAGTTCTAAAACGCTTCATTTCGGTCTAAAAAACGTTTTCCGATCGATGGAAAATTTTCGATTTTTTTCCGAAATTTCAAAATTTTTCAAAAAATCAAGTAGGTCTAAAACGCTTTATTTCGGTCTAAAAACACATTTTTCGAAAGATGGAAAATTTTCGATTTTTTACCGAAATTTCGAAATTTTTCAAAAAATCAGGTAGTTCGAAATCGCTTTATTTCGGTCTAAAAATACATTTTTCGATCGATGGAAAATTTTCGATTTTTACTGAAATTTCGAAATTTTTCAAAAAATCAAGTACGTCTAAATCGCTTTATTTCGGTCTAAAAATACATTTTTCGATCGATGGAAAATTTTCGATTTTTTTCCGAAATTTCTAAATTTTTCAAAAAATCAAGTGGTTCTAAAACGCTTCAATTCGGTCTAAAAACACATTTTCCGATCAAAGGAAAATTTTCGATTTTTTACCGAAATTTCGAAAATTTTCAAAAAATCAAGTAGGTCTAAAACGCTTTATTTCGGTCTGAAAAACACATTTTCCGATCAACGGAAAATTTTCGATTTTTTACCGAAATTTCGAAATTTTTCAAAAAAATCAAGTGTGTCTAAAACGCTTTATTTTGGTCTAAAAACACATTTTCCGATCAACGGAAAATTTTCGATTTTTTACCGAAATTTCGAAACTTTTCAAAAAATCAAGTAGGTCGGAAACGCTTTATTTCGGTCTAAAAACACATTGTTCGATCGATGGAAATTTTCATTT
>QLNU02001209.1:0-13285 GCA_006491805.2 Dysdera silvatica | reverse complement strand
AAAATTAGATGCAGCTCAACCAAGAGAACAAGCTGGATTTCGAAGTGGATTCAGTACAGTGGACCATATTCAAGTATTAAGAGAATTAATTGAAAGAACACATGAATATGAACTTCCATTGTGTGTTGCATTTATTGACTATGAGAAGGCCTTTGACTCTATTAAAACATCAGCAGTCATCAACTCTTTAAGATCAACAGACATTGAGGATGTGTACATTGACATGGTGAAACGTGTGTATAAAAATGCAAGTGCAAAATTTCGGTTACATAAAGATACCAAAACTATCAAAATTGGTAAAGGTGTGAGGCAGGGAGATACCATTTCTCCAAAACTTTTTACTTCAGCTTTACAGATGATTTTTCAGCAGATAAATTGGAATAACAAGGGAATAAAAATAAATGGTGAATATTTAAATCATCTGCGGTTTGCTGATGACATTGTTATTTTTTCAACGAACCCATCAGAACTCCAAGACATGGTACAAGAGCTCTCAACTAGAAGTAAAGAAGTTGGACTCAAGATGAACCTACAAAAAACTAAGATCATGTTCAATAATTTTGTAGAGGAAACAAAAATACAAGTTGACAACACTGAGCTAGAAATTGCTGATTCATATATTTACCTTGGCCAGCTGATTTCAATGGATGGCAACATTATGAAAGAACTCAACAGACGTATTAAACTTGGCTGGAGTGCATTTGGAAGAAACAGTTTTATCCTGAAGGGGAAATTGCCTTTGTGTCTAAAAAGAAAGGTCTTCAACCAGTGTGTATTGCCAGTCCTCTCTTATGGATCAGAGACATGGAGTCTAACAGTTGGAGCAATACGAAAGTTACAGACAACGCAAAGGAGCATGGAGAGGTGCATGCTTGGAATAACTAGGAGAGATCGAAAAAGAAACACTTGGGTGAGAGAGCAAACTAGAGTAGAGGACATCATTGTTAAAGTAAAAGGGCTGAAATGGCGATGGGCTGGGCATATTGCAAGAAGAACTGATCAACGATGGACAACAGAAATTCTGAACTGGATTCCAAGAGACCACCGAAGACCTAGAAAACGTCCTCAAACTAGATGGGTGGATGAAATAAGAAAACAGGTTGGGGTGACGTGGAAGCGAATTGCTCAGGATAGACTTGTGTGGAAAGCATTTGGAGAGACCTTCATCCAGCAGTGGATAGATAATGGTTGAATATGATGATGATAGAGATTATATAGAGAGGGAGAGAGAGTTATGCAAAATCCGAATTTGGACACATTGGAAACTTTGATGGGAAGAAACCAAAATAGCTAGAATAAAGGAGGTAGTGCCGTCCGAACCTTTCTTCCTATTGGTCGATTTTGACCCATCGACGAATAGTAAGAAAGGTGAAGGTGAAACTATTGAGATGAAACTTAATATTTAAAAAAAATCATTAAGTAAACAAAAACAACAGCAAAAAGTTCTTTACCGGTCGACGCGTCTCATTTTTATTATTTCTATAATTATTGTATTTCGCGTATTTGATTTCAATGATACTGTCCACATTTATTTTTTATAGCCCAAGGAAAGTTCAAGGTAGTTAAAACTATAATACCGGAGATAATGTATACAGCTGGTAATAGAAAAACATCCATGTTCAACGACTAGCAAATTATTGCCTGGACATTAATTGGTTTTTATATATGAATGAAGTCAAACAACAATATAAATCAACGTTTATTGGCGTAGTGATACCAGCGCCGATGTTATGGCGTGATTAGATGGTGAAACGTTCGAAAGAAAATAAATATTTCTGCCTTCGGTGGGACCTGAACCCACGACCTTCCACTTGCTGGGCGGAGGCTCTACCCACTGAGCTACGAAGGACAATATATAATCTCTTTACGAACGTATATATATTGTTGCCAGTTATTTCGCAGAATGGTGTAGTACATCGACTACTATTTAAACCAAATTGCAAAGAGACTGGTATTAAATTGATCGAAATGCCCGTTGCAGCATATGTATTTATATAAATCGAACAGTGTGATCGCAGTGGATAGAGTCTTCGCCTGGCAAGTGGAAGGTCGTGGGTTCAACTCCCACCGAATGTAGAAGTATTTATTTTCTTTCGAACGTTTCACCATCTAATCACGCTATAATATCGTATTTTTATGGCGCAAGGATAATTGTGCACAAATTTGGGGAATTAAACCACAGGATAGGGATTAGTAACTAAATGGCGAGTGTTTGGCATCAGCGGGATTTAAACCCTGATATCCTAGCCAAGTTTTCTTTAAGCAAGTGCAAGGTACTAGATGATTGGTTGATTGTATTTTTATGACGCAAGGACAGCACGGGCCATTCTGTGATCAACGTACAACCCTAGGCCAGTGGTACGCAATCTATTTATAAAAGCATGATACTTGACATGCTCGCTGTTTACCAAAGACATTTTCTAATTCAAATATCGAATAAATTATTTTCAATATACAGTGAAACCAGCATATAACAATGTTTACTGCAGCACAGGCTATAGTAATTACAGTATTAACCTCCGACTGCTTATCCAGCGATTTTCACGGGCAACATGAAAGTAACAAAATTTTCTCATCCCGTGAGTTTATGAGGTATGCAATTTTTCTACCCATCTTTCATCTTTGGTTACAAAAATATGCTACATATTTTAACTCTCAATTACATGTAGATTTGAAATATGTAATAAAAAGAAATATTCAGTTTTTGAAGAGATTTTGATAAAAATTGAGCGGTCATAGGGTTAACGTTTACCGAATTTTTCTATAATGAACTTTTGTGTAAACATGATCATCGTGCGTCTTCCGAATTTTGACTAAATGTGTTGCGTCCAAGACTTAGAGTGTAATAGTTTTTGAAATTTAAAAAATGCATTAGTGTTAAGTGACATTATATACATTAGTATATGCGTTTCTAGAATAGAAATATTTTATATAACTTGGGAGCAGAAAATAATTCTTTTTAAAATGGTTTTCTCCATTAATGCATTTTTTATCCCTTAATTGAAACGAAAATTTTGCAATTTTTTTGTGCGGGTTATCATTAATTTGATAATTTATTAAATTTAAGACATTATAAAGAAAGATATTAAATTTGGATTTAAAGTGTTTGGCTCTACTTTACCTATAATCTATATATTTCTCCAGTTCCTTGTAGATATCACTATTTACGGCTAGTGACATCGTCGGTATCACTATTTTATTACACAAACGTTGATTTTTTTTAAAGTTGTCCTATAACATTCCTTACTTTTAAATTACAAGAATGTAGTGCCCTGAAACTATCGAATACACGAGTTCAACGATGTAAGGACCCTGCTTTGCCAGGACCTACAGATTTCCGAGGAATCCGAACCACTAATGGCCTATGGAACTAACCCCTAGACTACGGTTAGTTGGCAAGTTTTCTCCCTTGCTTGAGGAATGCTTTACCATCACTGCAGGGTCGACGAGAATCCATATCTAGAAAGGTATTATAGCAAATAATCATCTCCCATACTGTGTCCCTTTTAATGGACATGAAAGTAAAAATTCGTATCATTTTTATAGCATTTTCATCGACTGTTCAATCCGAATAAGTATGCTTAATTTTCGAACTCAAAACAGCGTATTGGCATTTGATCAACAGGATTATATGCAAGTGCTTTTATATTGTTTGTATTACAAGTTTTCGTATTCAGGCCATATTGGCTCATGCACATGACGTCCTATTCCTGTGCAAGTATTCAAATGCGGACAGTGGAACTCGTAGTAGCGTAGTCCAACGCTTGGTTATGAACTACAAGTTTTCACAAAATTTAACTTTAATATTTGCTTACAATTACTTTCTTTAAACTTAATTGGGCACTTCAAGCATTAAAGAAACACTCAATTTGAATGCTACATTCTTCACACGCAAAAATATACTGTATACTCTATCACGTCTAAATTATATATTCACTGCTGAATGGGTTCGTTTCTTGTCGTGCTTAGAAATAGTTCAGTGGCATTTCCAACAACTGCGCTAGTTTAATCATGAAAAAATACCCCGTTTAAGATTAAACGTTCACCTGTATTTAACAGGGAGTTTATTGCTAATTATCCTATTTAATACAGGATATTTTGCTAGTTATTAGGCCAATTACTGCAGGACTTAATTATTTGACAATTATTTAATTGTGGTCGCCATGGGCGAGTTATGGAGTTTACAGTTGTCTGAATTTTCGGCGGTGTTTTATACATCGCTTAGCGGAACTCTTAGGAAATCGCCGTACCCTCTGGTTTCCCTGAGAACACAAACTACTCTAGAAGGAAGTTATTTAGTGTATCTTCATTTTGATCAATATGCCCAATTCCATTTGACTTTTGTGGCTTCTGTAAAAACTATTTTACAGAGGTCAATAAGGAAGTTTCCTAATAAGAACTGCCACTCAAATGCTTAGTCTAAAAATAGGCCGAACTTTTTTTTATGGCGCCGAAACAGCACCCTGCACACAAATGAAGAGGGCGCATGTACGGTCTAAAAATAACATTTTTAGTCAAAGCAATGCTAAGAGCCAGGTGATTGGTTGTATTTTTATGCCAAAATTAATTCTGCACTAAAACCGGTCTAAAATTTGCTTGTTGCTGTGAAGTAATTTACAGCATTGCAGTTTGAAATTACTAAATTTGCTTATTGGTATTCGTTTAACGAGTTTTGGAGCTAACAATTAAATATAAATTTATGTTGAAATAAACAATTTTTACCAACGTTTTGGCGTAGTGATACCAGCGCTGATGTTATGGCGTGGTTAGATGGTGAAACGTTCGAAAGAATTTTGTGTTCGGTGGGGCCTGAACCCACGACCTTCCACTTGCCGGGCGGAGGCTCTACCAACTGAGTTAAGATCACCACGCTAGTATCACTCCGGCAAAAATGTTGATAAACTTGTTCAATCTACGTAGCGTTCAACTTAAATATAAATGTTAAATCATTTTGTATTAATTTAGTAAGACTACATTAATATTCTATAGTACTGGATTTCAATCTCTATTAAACTTTAAAAGAAGTAATTTACACACCGTGGCTAATTCAAGGCTAAATTTAGTTGGAAGTAGTGGCCAAGTAAAGTATGACATGATTTTTATTATCCTTTTAAGTAAAATTAAAGAAATTAGTAAAAAACCACATTCACATGAGAACAAAACTATTCAACAGTAAAATGATTACAATTTCTTGGTAGCCGAAATATTTCGAATGGAGTCTTGCTTAAATACAAATCTCGTAGTCAAAGTAGCCACTCAGAACTTTTGTAGCGGGCAGTCCGATGTTTTCCTGTTTATGTAGCACGGACTTTGAATGAATCACAGGAACTGGAAGTTTTTTCGACAAGATTCCTTAGTTTCTCCAACTAGACGAGTCCAATTTAAACTTTAGTACAAGGTGACAGGGAACGTAACTGCATGCATAATCCCATCAAAAATTTATTTGATCCTGCAACTTCAGCTGTGTTTGTCCACCTGTAAAGCTGTAAGAGCTGAAAAGACTAAACGTTAAAAATAGAATACCATGAGCGTAACACGTTAATTATATAGCATCTGATTGAAATTGGAGTGAAGGTAATTTGAAGTTTTCCTATTTGATTATATTTCCATTCCAAGTGATCGATTTTCTAGCTATGGATTGGAAAATAGATAAAATTTAAAAACGCCAAAACCATGTAAACTGCAATAGGACAAATTTCCTTTAAGTTAGGGAGAGCTTAACTGGATTCAAGTAAATAACCCCGCAAAAAATTACCAGATAATGGTTGGAGTTTTATGGCACAATAACAAGGGTCAATCTACACAGAACAAGGTGATCTCACCAGAGGATACTGAAGACAAAGGCTTGGAAACAAAGAATTCTACATAAAACAGTTCAAGATTGGAGAGTACACAGTAAAACTCTGAACTGTTTCCGAGAAGACCTAGCCTATCCCGGCATGCATGTTAATTTATTCGTTTGAAAACTCTGAATGTAAAATTCGACTACAATGGATCCTGCGGATGACCAATCAACAGGAGTAGCGAAGCAGTAGAGCATTAAGCTTTAAAAGTTTCTGGTTTTTGTGAAACTGCAGAGTATTTCGCATGAAAAAGCAGGCAAATGATCAAGAAATTAGGATAGCCAACTTCAAGGCAAATCCACACTGGGAGAATGTCGCGATTTTCTGTAGGCTGTTGCTGACTGTCTCTAGTCTAGATAGACTGTCGCGTCCACGCCTTTATGCGTGTTTCTAGCCAGTATTGGAGCATTCTTAGTTGGTTTTCCCCCCCTTGATAGAAAATTTTACGCGAATCGGTAAGATACGTAAGGAGAGCCACGTTGTTTTTGTTCCTAGATTTTTATGCTCCCAACTGAAAATTTAATTCGCAATTTTTCTCAAATTCCACCAAGGACACTTTTTCTTAGGTCTTCCACTGTTACTCTTCGAACGATTTTTGTAATCTGGAACAATAATATCCCATGAACAAGGTAACATGATAATCTATTAACTGCGAAACTTTCTTGTTGTGCCACACTGTCAGGCACAAAAATCATGCGAGTACGCGGTGAAATGCTTACAGATGAGTTCGGAGGCAGGCTGCTCTAGATCTACGGTGTCACAAGCATTTACACTCTGGAATGTTGTATAGCAATTTTTTCCAGGACTCCCATTTATTTCGGACGGGAGACCAACGTTCTGCAATTTTGGTCTCAGAACATCGATTACCCGATGGTCTAATTGCTAGACCAAGTCTCTGACCAAAATCGCTGGACCCGGTCTTCCAGTGTGGACTAGCCTTAAGACGCAGCATAGAACTTAAATGTGACGGCAAAGTACTCCACGTATTTTCTATATAGACGCTATTTTACAAACATAAACCCCTCAGGGAAAGATAGATTTCATAGTGGGGGGGGGAAGTATCAGTTACTCACACCACATTGTAGGCAGAAATAATTGATCAGGGATGTCTAATGCACGCGGGCACAGAAGGAATGGAGATGCAAGAATTTCCTGGAAGAATTAAAATAGCTTGTTATTTCAGATAGCAAAAACAATTTGAGAGCTTTCATTATTTTCACATTTGTAAAGTTTCGCCTACTGCCTACATTGAAACCTTAACACGTTCGCTGCGTTACAAGACACTGACTAGCATCTGGAGTATAGCAGGTGGTTTGGAAAGATGCATCATCCGCGTGTAAGTTTTAAGGTTTATCAATGCATTTTCCACTGACAATTGTATTAACTCTGTATGATGGCATTCGATGGCGGGTAGTCTATTCACGGGTGACTCGCACTGCTTGATGGTAATGTGGGATCTCCACACCACGTATTGAATAGCGAACTCTTGTTCACCTCCGCAGTCACTAGGCTCTGGCCCCCATTGACAAAAATACATTAGTCACATGCATCTTGTCGCTTGATCACATGTTTTACGATGAATCACCAGCAGTTCATGTCACCTGATAAGTCATTTTGCTGTATCGCAGCGAATGTACTAAATTTTCAGAACACAGACACATCAGAAGAAAAAAATACATTACCATCAGCATGGCAAAAGGGAGTTAAAAGCATGGTTGAACACCGCCGACCACCATCGTAATCCGTTCTCTTCGTGAGATCTACTGCTTGCAAGATCTACGGGTAACACTGGTGTAATCAAGTTCCATCTGATTCGGAGGTTGGCTGCCAATATGGAGCACATTTTCCAGTCTATTCGCATAGGGAGTCTTTGGTGATTCGTCCCGTCCAAGCCTTTAAATCATCCATTTTTTCCACCTTTAGGTCTCTTCCATACGTTTCTCTGTAGTGCCAATTGGGGTAGTTTGCAATTTCTCTCCCCTTACCATGCGTCCATAATACGCTAAATTTCTTAAAATAGCAGTCATGGTAGTTCTTTGCTTCCTCAGAATTTTAGTCACGATAGTTTTTCTACTGAATTTGTTTAGGATTTCTTGTTTGGAGATTTAATCTGCTCATTTTATCTTCAATAGCCTTTTAATAGTTTCACGTAGATTTTCACAGCGCATTATAATCATCAACAAATTTTCAGGTAATCAGCTGTGTAGCAAAACGATTATTGCTAAAACTTTACGTTTCCATTCGAGCTGTGCGGTATTTAAAATTAAATGTTTTGCTATAGCCGATTTTGTTATCTGTTTATTCCTCACGAGGCTTTCATGCTCCCGTTTTTCGGCACGCAATGGATCGACTTGTTTGCTCGATGTATACCTGTCCACAAGAACAAGGAATTTGGTATACACCAGGAATTTTGTATGGATCCACAGGTTCTTTAACAGAACGTAGGAAACTAAAAATCTTGTTTTTTTTGTTTTTTTTTAGAATAAATACTGTATCAACATTATGTCTCAAAAGTAAACTGCCAACACGGTCAGCCATGTTGTTTATAAATGGCAGGAAGGCTTTATGATCATTTCTTTTAAAAAGGAATACGGTCATCCTTTTAATGACCCACATTTAAAAAGCTTCAATTTTACACATGACGTATTTGTCTTGGTTTAACAAATAAAGGATAGGACAAATAGCATTTTAGAATTTAAATCTGCAACTTAGAATCTTACTTTCTCGTACAGAATTTGAGTTTTATTGAGTTTTGTTTTAGCTCGGCCAATTCGGCATTTAGTTTATTTTTGCCACATTAATCAAAAGAATTTCTCAAATTGCAAAAGAATGTTTTCTCTATGATCTTGTTTTTACAATAGGCAGTGATTAAGTTAACTGATATGATGCATAGCTTTTGTTACATTAATGGTAAATCCTTTCGCTTTTTGCATAAATTTCATTGAGTGCCTGTAGACCCTTGAGGAGCTAGTTATTAAGTGGTATGTGGTGACATTTTCCTTTAGGCAAGCAATGTATTTTTAGAGCATGTAAACAAGAGGGTACATTTTACAGTACATTTGTCTTATATAAAAATGCCAAGTTTCTAGTTATTTTAGCAAATACATCAATAACACTTGTGGAAATTTGAGTTCTCATATTTGTCAGTTCTTTTTCAATGGAGAGCAAGCGTAACTGACATCCTATTTTTAGTATGAACATTTCTCAGATAAGTTTTTTTTTTAGACAGAAAACCACTCCGCAGATTTAATGACCGGAGCTGCCCACACAAGCTTCCATAATTTTGTTAATTAGGCATTGTTCATCAATGGCATTGGACTTCAAAAATGAGAAACATCTGGAACTTATTTTTGAAATCATGTTGTATAAAATACCTTAAGTTCGTAAATGCAGGAAGTAAATATTTCCCATAATTACATTTAAGGCTTACGAAAGATTTTTGGAAATTTGATCTTGAAACAATCTATCAGTGTCCAATATTTCGAGGAACTGCGTGTTTTCCAAATCCTTAAATCTTGGGGTAATGAGTGCTCACATTATCTAAAATTTCGCAATATAATTGACAGTAATTCTTTTCAAAATGATCTTGACCGTCAGTGCGTTTGCGATATTTGAATTGATCTAAGAGTCTTTGATTTCCAAGCGATGAGCAGTCTGAAATTGTCTTTTTTCACACATGCATTTTTAAAATTAGTTTGCTTTGCGCAATATGAGATGCGGAATTTTTTTCTTTTGCAGTATTTCAAACGAGGCAGAGCTCAAGGGCAATACTTCAAAAAGTAAATTTAACATAAAACAATCGAAGTTTTCTAAATAGTTAGCAAATCTCTTAGCAGAAGTTGTTTCTGAATCCCAGGCTTCTGGAAATTTTATATCATCGAACAGAAATTTCAAATTGTCTAAATGCTCGTAAAAGTTTCAATGAGACGACTATTGAAATTCCATAGAGTAAGCGAGGAATCTTTATATGGAGTACCAAGAGCATAGTTTGGTGGATTTTTGAAAGAAAGTTTTGAATGTTCCATAGAAGCAACGCAACATTTCTTCTATGGTAGTATCTGTGGCGTGAGGTCCATATCAAGTCGTTTACAATTGTTAAATTTAACTTTTCACCTTCCTTTTCTTTTACGACGTTTCGAATTATTTCTTCTGCGAGTGAGTAAAGATCGTAGAGGATAAGAAGAGCGCACTTATGTCATATTTTCAAAAGCAACTAATCTCGTACGTCTTTGTACATTGGGATTTAGATCCCACAAACTTATCTTTCTGTTTACTCGTATGGGTAGAGTTTTCTGTGCTTCGTCTACTCCATACCTTTAAATCATCTTTTTTCCTACTTTTAGGTCCCTTTCATATATTTCCGCTATAGTGCCAATTACAGTAGTTTGCATTTTTCTCCTACCATGTGTCCGCAGTATGCGTTCCTCTTAGAACAGCCGTCATGATAGTTCTTTGCTTTCTCAGAATTTTAGTCACGATAGTTTTTCTGCCGAGTTTATTCAGTATTTCTTGGTCTTGTCTGTTCCTTTTACCTTCAATAGACTTAAGGATCCACATTTAAAAACTTCAATTTTACCCCTGACGTCTTGTTATTGTTCTATCCTTTGTTTGCTAAACCCTGACAAACATAGCATTTTAGAATTCAAATCTGAAATCCAGAATTTTGTTTTCTCTTGAAGAATATTGAATTTGAGGTTTGTTTTAGCTAGGCCAACTCTGCATCAAGTTTATTTTGCTATATTGATCAAAAAGGATTTCCTAAATTGCAAAGAGAAAACATGCTGTATGATCTTGTTTTTATAAAGGGCAGTGATCAAGTTCTCGGATAAGATGCATAGCTGTTTTTGATAGATTAATGGTAAATTACTTCGCTTTTTATATCAATTTCATTGGTTAGTGCCTGTAGACTTGAGGTAGCTATTATTCAGCGGCGTGCGGTGACACTTTCTTTTAAGCAAGCAATATATGTTTCGGAAATGTAAACAAGATTGTAAAATTTGTTTTTATTGTACATTGCAGTTAGTAATATTTATATCGAAATTCCAATCTAGTTCTTTTAGCAAATACATCAATAATACTCGTGGAAATTAAAATTCATATTTGTCATTCTTTTTCAATGAAGAGCAAGGATAACTGACAACCTATCGAGTTTGAAAGTTTCTCAGGTAAGTTTTTATTCTTTTTAGAGCAGAAAGTGACTATTCCAGAGAACTAGTGCTCGGAATTGCACAAATTTGTGAGGCATTGCTTTATCAATGCCATTGGATTTCAATTAGAAACTTCATTTTTGAAAACTTGAAACTTCTTTTTCTCCAAAACGAATAAAGCTCTAGTTTGAGCTGTAATTAATACGTGGGTGGCAAAAATTATTGTATAATAAATTCCCCCACGAAAACTCACAAAAATCTCGCCCCGGAGGCTTTTCTGTGTTGACCATATTTGGCAATTGTGTTATCCCTGCGGAGGGTAATAATACCTTACATCTTTACATACGGAGAAAGAGAGCGTTGTTTCCTGTCCTCATTCGTCTAGCGGTCCAAGACACTCCGGGCTAAACGGAGGGACCCTGGTTCGAATCCAGGATGGGGAAAGCGTCTCTTTTTCTCCAAAATTACACAAGCTCTAGTTTGAGCTGTAATTAATACGTGGGTGGCAGAAATTATTGTATTTATTTTTGAAATCATACGTTGCACAAAATCCTTTAAGTTCGCAAATGCATGAAGTCGAAATAATTCCCAGGGTTGCTTCTTAGGCTTACGAAAGCGTTTATGAAATTTGATCTTGAAATAATTTGTCGAAATAGGTTGGTTGTAGTTTTATGGCGCAAGGACAGCAATGGCCATTCTGCGCCAATCAAGGAGAGATCATACATACGATGTAATCACTGTTTAAATAGTTCGAAGAACTGTATGTATTCTAAATCCCTAAATCTTGAGGTAATGAGTGCTCATATCCAAAACTTCCTAACAATCGACAGCAACTCGTTTCAAAATGATCTTGACCGTCAATGCGTTTGCTATATTTGAATTGACTTAAGCGTCTTTTTCAACGATGATCAGTCTGAAGTTTGTCTTTCTTCACCAGTGCATTTCAAGTGTTGATTTGCTTAGCGCAAAATGCGATATCGAATTTTTTCTTTTGTGGTATTTCAAATGAGGCAGAGTTCAAGGGTACTTCAAAAGTAAACTTAACATAAAAGAAAAATCAAAGTTGTCCAAGTAGTCAGCAGATCCATTAGCGAAAATAGTTTCTGAATCCCAGTTTCCTGGAAATTTTACCACGGTAAACCTTAAATTGTCTAAATGATCGTAAACAGTTCCAATGAGACTACTGAAAAATCCATCAAGTAGGCGGTAAGCGAGGCACACGTAGCTGAAAATTGATTTTTTGGTGTAAGGAAACCAAGGCACGCATGTAATTTATAAAATTTAGACTGAAACAAAAACAGACTTCGATGAAGGTAATTTCCGAGTAATATTATGTTCAACAAAAATTGTATTCGAGAATGTCTATTTGGAGTCTTGGTTACCGATGTTTCCTTTAGGATCTGTGTATATTCCCTGGGAAGGCCCATAACATTAAAACCTTGTTAGAATTCGATTCCTTCTTGTAAACGGTGTACTTTAACATTATCTCCCTTCGGCGTTCTATTCTGTTTAAAATCCTATTCAAAAGGCAATTTAAGGTAGAAAGTTTGTAGTGAAGTTTGGATTTGCTCACATGCGAAGCTTTCTTGACATCGAAATTCTCAACGTAGCAAAGTGAATGAATTTTGAAAACCAAATCCAGTTGTTTACAGTAGTCACATTTATCTGTTTACCTTCACTCTTGCTTCAATGATTTCTTGAATTATTTCTTACAGTGAGCAAAGATTATAGAGGATAGGAGAAACACCTACGTCCTTATTTTCAAAAACAACTAAGGTGATACGTTTTTACACATTGGGATTTCGATCCCACAAACTGCTGTCTTCCCCATCTTTCGACTTCGAAAGTAAGAATTTAACACACTTTCGCACACATTATCTTTAATTTGTGTTGCAACGTGGTTTTCTGAACACCACGTGAATTGCATGACATGTAGATGACACGGGATAGAATTTGAAGTTGTAGAAGCCGTTTAGTAGATGTCGATATTACGATGCAGACCTGAAACGAACTTCGGTTAGTTTGCGATTTTCTAATAGCCTTTCTGTGCTAAGTTCTGGAAGAGCTTGTTCCTCCTTTCTAAGTAATTCACTTTTATTTAAATCACGACTGTTTTTAAGAAGGCAATTTTTTTTAATTGTAAATTTCAATAATGCAAATGTTTTATAGGTTCTACGTTGAGAGTTGCTCATATCAAATATGTCTTGATAAAGCTTACATTTCCTGAACGGCATGACTGGGTATTCTGACACACATAACGAGAACGCCTCTTTCCTATTTCTGGAAACATGAATT
>QLNU02001208.1:0-12220 GCA_006491805.2 Dysdera silvatica | reverse complement strand
GTCATCTGTGATAAGAAGTAAAGTCCTGCCAACAGCTACAGACTTATTAGTAAGTAATGAAGAAAGAAAATTGATACATTGCTTATTATGTTCTAAAGAACGCAAGAAACAGAACTGTAGAAAAAGTACTCATATGACTCTACAGTCAAAAAAAGGGTATCTTTGCCAGAACTAACCGTTGTTATGTATGTTTTCAAACAAATCGTAAGACTAATCAGTGTTCGTCTAACAAGGGAACCACTTTTGTGTAAGTTCGCACTTTAAGGCAAGATATGTCCCAAATGTTAGTTTCTAAATCCCTTATTAATAGGGCCCGAATCTTAATGACCTAAAACTTCCGAAAAAATGCTAATAAATGCTTTTAAATAATAATTCCCAACATGTTTTTGTCGCTTCAGTCATTTCGTCGCCAATATATCCTGATCCCCTCGCTTACAGATCTGGCTCCAACACCCGGTTACAATTACCGGTTTCGCTCTTTTCTAGCTAAAATATCGCGTGACGGGATGATTGCTTTCATGCTCATACCGGAAAAGATTGCTATCTATGGATGGCCCCATGGTCGTGGGAATAATGGACGTGATTTTTATCCAATCGAGTATTGGGCAACTTTTTTATCCATGATTTTTTTTTTTGTATAAAATTTCTCTTTTCTTTCTTCTTTTAACTTTAAATTTTTTTTCTGTTTTCTAAATTTTTTTTAAATTTTTTTTTATTTTTCCATTTTTTCAAACCTTTTGCACTTTTTTCTATTTTTCTACACTCGTTATTTTTTGAAGTTTTGTGTTTTTCCGTTTTCGTCTTGGTGTTTCTTTTTTTTCTTTCATTTCTCTGACTACTGAAATATTTCTCGAGGTAAAAATGTTTTCTATCATGTTATTATATCATACTTTTAAAATGGGATATGATTCCCCCCCCCTATAGATTAGTTAATTTCATGTGGTGTTGTATGCATTTTTCTTATATTCGGTCTTAACTGGGTACAACCCACTGCTGATTGGTTGCTTTTTCCTGTTCTAGCATGAAATGAAGGCATGGATTATTTTCAAAGCTTACCACCTTCTATACCAAACAAGACGGGTTTTCCAATTTACGATTTCCACTTTTTCTTCTTTTGATGACTTGACATTACACCTTCTGTATCATAGAGCAGTATAAATAGCTATTTCTTTCGCCCTTCAAACTACGTTTTCAGTAAGTGTTGCTTCACAGAGGGTTGTTTTTTATCGTTGAAGCCCCTTCAAACTTGGCTTGGAAGGCAGATGACAAAAGATGGACTTTTAATACATAACCACAGAGACATTAATATTAATGTAAATAAAGTGATTGACAAATTTTCAAAGAAATCAAGAGGGCTTGACTTCGAACTATAAACTTAAATTTTTTTAAAAAAGTTGCTTGTTATAAAAAAGTAAAATAATTACAATGTTTTTGTAGTTTAAATTTAAACTTGTTCTATTAATTACATTGTAAATTATCGTTTTTGGTTATTGTATGTCTCCTTTAATAGCTTATCCTTCTGCCACACTTTACTATAATCTATCCTAAACCATATAGTTTAATTAAAGAAAAGCCCAGCTTTAATTCTTTGTTGTAAATTAAATATTTTGGTGAGTATAAAAGGAAGCTAGAAACGTAACAACATTTACCTAAACTATTTAAGGAATATCAAACTAAATATTTCCCGTTGAAGGGTCCCCAAAACCACACGTCCCCAGTAATAACATCCTGGATCCGAATTCGCATAGAACAGGTTGGTCCAGCCTGCGAGGCCTTTTTCAGTGATCAGGAACATTCAAGGAAAAACGGCCTAAAGCAGTGGTTCTCAATTAGTTTCAACGCGGCCGATTTGGGATTTTTCAGTCAGCGGGTCAGAAAACATTTAGTTTGAGGACGTTTTCTAGGTCTTCGGTGGTCTCTTGGAATCCAGTTCAGAATTTCTGTTGTCCAACGTTGATCAGTTCTTCTTGCAATATGCCCAGCCCATCGCCATTTCAGCCCTTTTACTTTAACAATGATGTCCTCTACTCTAGTTTGCTCTCTCACCCAAGTGTTCCTTTTTCGATCTCTCCTAGTTATTCCAAGCATGCACCTCTCCATGCTCCTTTGCGTTGTCTGTAACTTTCGTATTGCTCCAACTGTTAGACTCCATGTCTCTGATCCATAAGAGAGGACTGGCAATACACACTGGTTGAAGACCTTTCTTTTTAGACACAAAGGCAATTTCCCCTTCAGGATAAAACTGTTTCTTCCAAATGCACTCCAGCCAAGTTTAATACGTCTGTTGAGTTCTTTCATAATGTTGCCATCCATTGAAATCAGCTGGCCAAGGTAAATATATGAATCAGCAATTTCTAGCTCAGTGTTGTCAACTTGTATTTTTGTTTCCTCTACAAAATTATTGAACATGATCTTAGTTTTTTGTAGGTTCATCTTGAGTCCAACTTCTTTACTTCTAGTTGAGAGCTCTTGTACCATGTCTTGGAGTTCTGATGGGTTCGTTGAAAAAATAACAATGTCATCAGCAAACCGCAGATGATTTAAATATTCACCATTTATTTTTATTCCCTTGTTATTCCAATTTATCAGCTGAAAAATCATCTGTAAAGCAGAAGTAAAAAGTTTTGGAGAAATGGTATCTCCCTGCCTCACACCTTTACCAATTTTGATAGCTTCGGTATCTTTATGTAACCGAAATTTTGCACTTGCATTTTTATACACACGTTTCACCATGTCAATGTACACATCCTCAATGTCTGTTGGTCTTAAAGAGTTGATGATTGCTGATATTTTAATAGGCCTTCTCGTAGTCAATAAATGCCACACACAATGGAAGTTCATATTCATGTGTTCTTTCAATTAATTCTCTTAATACTTGAATACGGTCCACTGTACTGAATCCACTTCGAAATCCAGCTTGTTCTCTTGGTTGAGCTGCATCTAATTTTTTCTTCAGGCGATGTGTTAGAACTTTTGTGAAGATTTTATAAATAGCAGGTAACAGCTAATAATAAGTAACAGTTAATAATAGCAGGTAAGCTAATTGGTCGGTAATTTTTCAAATCCGCTTGATCACCTTTTTTTATGCAAAAGAATTACTGTTGCAGAATCTCATTGGTTTGGTATGTTACCACTGTTGAGGCATTTGGTAAAGAATTTTGCGAGTATGTCTTCTACATGTTCTCCAGCTTCTTTTAAGATATCTAATGTAATACCATCATCACCAGGGGCTCTTCCTTTCTTCATATTTTTTATTGCAAATGAAACTTCTTCTTTTAAGATTTTAGGAGCTGTTCCTTCGACTATTTCGGCGTCTTCGTTTAATCCACTGTTACTTTCATATAGTTTTTTGTAGAATTCTTTAACTCTTCTAAGTATTTCTTCCCTATTTCTTGTTACGTTGCCATCCTCTCCTTTTAATGCAATGATGTGTTTCTTCCCAACAGACAAACCTCCTTCAACAACCCTAAGTCTCTTCTTATTTTCATTGGCTTTCCTTACTAGCTCACAGTTGAATTTTCTTATGTCTTCTTTCATGCTTTTGCGCAGAGTTTTACAAAGTTCTATGTACTCAATCCTGGAACTAGTATTTCGATTGTCCACCTTCATATCCCTTCGCCTTTTCATGAGCTGTTTCGTCTTCTCAGATAATTTGCTATTGTGCTTTTTACAGGTTACACCACCAATTTCCCCAGCAGTTTCAACTATTGTCTTAACAATGTTTTCATTTGCTTCTGAGATATCACTTTCATCAATAAGTCCTTCCAGTGCAGAAAAGCGATTTTTTAATTCCAACTTGAATGCCTCGGTATTTACTTTCAGTTTCATTAGATCCACCCTCTTACTTACTTGTTTCCTAATGAGCTTCTGTCGTTCTAATTTAGTATTTAAGTGCATTTTACATCTCACCATTCGATGATCACTTCCAGTATTAAATCTGTTCAGTACACTGCAATCTTCAATAATTGATTTCTTGTTTGCCAGGATATAGTCAATTTCACTAGTTCCCCCATTTGGGTGTTTCCATGTCCATTTTCTTTGCGGTTTCTTCTTAAAAAATGAATTCATGATGCTAAGGTTTTCAGCTTCTGCAAATTCGATGAGTTGATCGCCACGTTCATTCCTTTCCCCATATCCGTATTTACCAACCGATGTCTCTCCTTGTTCCTGTTGTCCAATTCTTGCATTGAAATCCCCCATGATGAGCTTGATATGTTGTTTCCCTTTGGTGTGTAACTCTTTGATTTCTTCATAAAATTCTTCAACCTCTTCGTCGGTATGGCTTGATGTTGGTGCATATACCTGTACTATTTGAAGTTGGTATCGCTGGGTTAGTTGAACAACAAGCCTCGCTGCTCGATCTGATGTACTTTCAACTTCCAGAAGACAGTCTTTAATTCTTTTGTTGATTAAGAAGCCAACACCACTTGTTCTTCCAGTTTCCGTTCCTCTATAATAAAACAAATGTCCGCTTTTCAGTTCCACCAACTCTTCACCTTTTCTTCTAACTTCACTGAGTCCTACAATGTCCCATTTGATCTTGTCTAGTTCCTCTTCCAATTCCTGAAGTTTTGCTTCAGAAGCAAGGGATCGTCCATTATACGTTGCCAAGGTCAATAACAAACGGCAGCCTGGGCCATTCCAGTGATTCTTAGCACCCCCTGCTTTCATGCCACACTGACCGCTGCCTTGATCAGGAGCACTCCAGCACCTGGAGACTAGGGGCCATGGTTTTTGGTGTGTCAACATAATGGAGGAATTAGCCATAATTTCACCACGCTGGCTAGACGGGTTGGTGAATTAGCCCTCCCCTTCCGCCTTTCTATCCGTGCAGCAAATATTAATTTGCCACATAAATAGAAAGCTCAGCCTGCACCACTTGAAGGCGGGGTAGGACACTAGGTTACTGGCCTGACCGGTTCCACACATCGTCACATGCGTTCAGCGTGTGGGTCTCCTTCCAGTTAGATACCAGCAACCCTTTTGCAGGCCATATATATATATATATATATATATATATTGTATTATATACAAACTTTGAACCCAATGAGGGATTACGACCCCCCCATTAACACCCCACTGCTTACGCCAGTCTCTTAATGACCATTTAAACATTTCTAAGTACATAATACTATTAAAGTTTGTAATAAAGTAAACAATTAGGTATGACTGCGTTTTACAATGCTTGTCCAAAATATAAACGCTTCTGTAGTATTCCGTCAATCTATTGTGCGACTGACATAACAGCTTGGATATGTAGCATGCTTTCTACACAAGATTTTAAAATTTTCAACAGTACACTGTGCCATATATGTACCATTTTGATATCGAAGAATCTTTCAGTTGAGCCAATGCGGAAGCAAAGGATTTTGAATTCGGACAGGGAGTATTTTGGATATCCCACAGATTTTCGATGAGATTTAAATACGGAAACTATGTCAGCCATAGGAGATGAATCAAATCATGTTTTGTTTTCCTCGAACCAGTCGTTTATATTTCCAGATCGATGCACGAAAACATTGTCATCTTAGAAAGCATCGTTTACATCCGAAAAGGGGTGACGCATGAACAGCACTAACTACTTTTCACGTATTTTTAATAGAATATTATTACCCTCCGCAGAATGGGCGCGCATATGGGGGCAAGGGGCTCAAGCCCCCCCCTAGTCGTTCAAAAATTTGGACTTTCCCAATTCTGCTATGGATTTACTTTCAAAATTTTTACAAGTAAAAATTTACTTAAACTTACAAGTAAAAATTTACTTAAACTTACAAGTAAAAATTTACTTAAACTTACAAGTAAAAATTTACTTAAACTTACAAGTAAAAATTTACTTAAACTTACAAGTAAAAATTTACTGGCACTTATGTAAAAGTGCCTTACTTTAAAATAAGGTACTTTTAGCTCATTAGTAATTGTCAAGTAGTATCAATTATGTAAGGTAATTTGACGTAGCATTACGCAGATTAGATTTATAAGCAAAGAACATCAACCGAAATCAATACACGAATTAGGTTTTTTTAGAAGCAGTCCATATCACTCAGAATTCTTCTATCATAGTCAATGAACCAAAATCTACTCCAACTTTTATTCAAGCTTGGAAATGTTTAATAAAATTTCACATTAATTATTCATCCACAACTGGCAATATAATAGTCATGCAATAACACCATCTCCAGTTTTCTAATATTTATTTTCTCATTTTGTATTCCTGACGAAAGATGGCCACGAAACGTACGTTGAAATAAAACGTTTTAACAATATTACTTAAGCCTAGAATGTTGTTTTTTGCTTATAAATCAGTATCAATTACTTTTCTAGCATTTTAGTATCTTGTACATTCACCAAAAGTTTTTACAGCTTTGAGAAAAAGGTAATTTTTCTCAGCCCCCTCTAGAATTACTCATATGGGCGCCACTGCTCCGCAGGGATAGACAATCACTAAATATTGTTTTACACATAACCTACACCCATCAGGAAATTTCTTCACGATTTTTAGTATGGAAATTAATAATGTTTGGTACCCAAATTTACGTAACGAAGGTGCCAAACGTCATCCGTAATCAAGGATTTGTAAAAATTCTTTCGAAATACGATGCTTTGCAACTTTTCTTTTTTAATTTTTCTTTTTAGACAAATCGCGAACTGTGTAAAAGTCATGAATTCCCCCATTTTCCATAAGATCCTTAACGTTGTGAGGAATCTGCGATGTGGTGTTACGTAAAAGAAAGTCCATCGCATCAAGGAGTTGACACCACACTTCTCGTCGACCATCTAAGCTTAACAGTGTGAAACGCGAATTTTTTAATACCACCATCTACATTAAGCAGTCTTTCAAATACAATAACTTCGTTCTTTTACCATCGAAGTAAACATATTTTGTTGCGACCCATCGCTAGAATTATTTAAATTTTGACACAGGTGTTTGAATTTTAGAGGTACAGCTTTCAATAAATTTGTCATGATGATTTCTGTGCTTTCGGATCTTTTAAATGTTTTTATGGATGGAAATCAGAAGTAAAGGAGCCTTAAATAGAAAACAAAACATTTTAGAGACAAAGAATAACTTTGTAAAAACCATTGATGTAAGCAGAATCTCCATAAGGGGGCTATAGGATTATAAGGTAGTTTAAAAGGCTATAACTCCATGTATTCATATAGATGTACCTACGAAATCTTAACGTAATGGGGGTTATGACCCCTCTCAAACCCCCTGCTTAGAATTGCAGTAAATGCCATATGTACTCTCAGAATTAGTAAGTTCATCGTGAGATAGATAATACGCTTTTTGACAGTCTTATTTCTTCTTTACTAATAGCTTTCTGCCCCTTTCTCTTTTCATTTTCTTCTTTTAAAGTCGCAGAGTTTGATATTTTTTACCAATTTATGTTACGTTTATTATGCATGAAATATTATCCATTGTCTGTGGAAGTAGGAGAAAGCCACGTGAATCCTTGAATTCGAAATTTAATTGCGAAAATTCATTCACAAATTTCGCAATATGTCATATTGAAATAAATGACATGTTAAAATAGCAACATTTACTATATTTAGATTATTGGAATAAAGGACAGAGTATTAGTGAGTCATCAGGTATCTTTGCCGTTGATAAAATATTGGTGTTAACGTGCTTGAAAGCTTGCGTGTTCTATTTCACTATTTTAGCAGTCCATGACCGTTCGCGTGTAAAATTTCTGAATAAAATAATTTATTTAATAAATCTTCATTTTATAACCTAACTATACGTTATTTTCATTTCTGAAATTATAAATATTCTTAAACAACTTGTATAATCAATACATTTAGCAAAAATGTACACAATTATATAACAAAAGGACCACATATTCACCTAAGTTCTAATTAACTTGAATATTATAGTTACTGTAGATATTACCATGGGCGCCCATGTTTGGGTGGGGTGGGGGAAGGGTGGTTATCCATTCAAAAATTTGATTTGCCCGATTCTACTATGTATTCACTTTCAAAAATTTTATACAAGCACATTTTGAAATAATCTACTTTTTAGCTCATTACTAATTGTCAAGCAGTATCAATTATTTTTATAGTATTTTATACATTCATTAAAATGTTTGACGGCCTTGAGAAGAAGATAATAATTGTTTTCAGCCCCCCAACCTAGAAATTCTCATATGGACGCTTATGGATATTACGAACCAGAAATTGAATGATTAGGAATCCCGTCAATATAAATAATCCTTATTATGTTACTGACATCTCTGTCAGCTAAATTATCCATAATCATAATTGTGATAAAATTCAGATAAAAAATCAACCAATCAGTTTTATGAGCGTAAATTATTGTAATTTCATAAATTCTGGCCCGTCGCGTACTCAAAAAAGGGGCCCTGAACCTTACCTTGGGCATTGTTCGGCATAGTTCGGCAAAGTTCGGCATAGTTCGGTTAAAAAGCTACAGTCACAATTTTTGTGTGACAAACTTCCTGAATTTATTAAATGTTCTGACAAAAGATGCAAAATTTGTCTGGTTGCTAATTGCAACCAAATAGGTAATTCAGTTTTTAAATTTTGTAAACAACAAAACTGTATATATATTGAATTACATGTGAGGAATGTGGTTTAAACTATATAGAACGAACAGGAAACTAAATAAATATTCGGATTAATGGACATAGTTCTGATGTTAAAAATGATGGAAATAAAAGTATAAAAAAGATCACGAGTTAGAACATATATATTTTAAATAAATCGAACACTACGCAGATCAAATTAAACAATAATATAAATTAATGTTTATTGGCGTAGTGATACCAGCGCCGATGGTATGGCGTGATTAGATGGTGAAACGTTCGAAAGAAAATAAATATTTCTGCCTTCGGTGGGACCTGAACCCACGACCTTCCACTTGCCGGGCGGAGGCTCTACCCACTGAGCTACGAAGGACAATATATAATCTCTTTACGAACTTATATATATTGTTGCCAGTTATTTCGCAGAATGGTGTAGTACATCGACTACTATTTAAACCAAATTGCAAAGAAACTGGTATTAAATTTATCGAAAAGCCCGTTGTGGCATATGCATATATTTTATATAAATCGAACACTACGCTGATTAAATCAAACAACAATGTCAATCAATCAACGTTTATTGGCGTAGTGATACCAACGCCGATGGTATGGCGTGATTAGATGGTGAAACGTTCGAAAGAAAATAAATATTTCTGTCTTCGGTGTATGCTGCAACGTGCATTTCGATCAATTTGATACCAGTTAACTAATGGCAACATTATGAAAGAACTCAACAGACGTATTAAACTTGGCTGGAGTGCATTTGGAAGAAACAGTTTTATCCTGAAGGGGAAATTGCCTTTGTGTCTAAAAGGAAAGGTCTTCAACCAGTGTGTATTGCCAGTCCTCTCTTATGGATCAGAGACATGGAGTCTAAAAATTGCAGCAATACGAAAGTTACAGACAACACAAAGGAGCATGGAGAGGTGCATGCTTGGAATAACTAGGAGAGATCGAAAAAGAAACACTTGGGTGAGAGAGCAAACTAGAGTAGAGGACATCATTGTTAAAGTAAAAGGACTGAAATGGCGATGGGCTGGGCATATTGCAAGAAGAACTGATCAACGATGGACAACAGAAATTCTGAACTGGATTCCAAGAGACCACCGAAGACCTAGAAAACGTCCTCAAACTAGATGGGTGGATGAAATAAGAAAACAGGTTGGGGTGACGTGGAAGCGAATTGCTCAGGATAGACTTGTGTGGAAAGCATTTGGAGAGACCTTCATCCAGCAGTGGATAGATAATGGTTGAATATGATGATGATGATGATGATATATATATATATATATATATGCCCGCAAAAGGGTTGCTGGTATCTAACTGGAAGGAGACCCCACAAGCTGAACGGCGACGATCTATGGAACCGGCCAGGCCAGTAACCCAGTGTCTCACCCCGCCTTCAAGTGGTGCAGGCTGAGTTTATTTATGTTGCAAATTAATATTTGCTACACGGATAGAAAGGCGGAAGGAGGGCCAATTCACCAACCCATCTAGGCCAGCGTGGTGAAATTATGGCTAATTCCTCTCCATTATGTTGACACACCAGAAACCATGGGCCCCTAGTCTCCGTGCGCTGGAGTGCTCCTAATCAAGGTAGAGGTCAGTGTGGCATGAAAACAGGGGGTGCTTAGAATCACTGGAATGGCCCAGGCTGCCGTTTGTTATTGACCTTGGCTACGTTTAATGGACGATTCCTTGCTTCTGAAGCAAAACTTCAAGAATTGGAAGAAGAATTAGACAAGATCAAATGGGACATTGTAGGACTCAGTGAAGTTAGAAGAAAAGGTGAAGAGTTGGTGGAACTGAAAAGCGGACATTTGTTTTACTATAGAGGAACGGAAACTGGAAAAACTAGTGATGTTGGCTTCTAATCAACAAAAGAAATAAAAACTGTCTTCTGGAAGTTGAAAGTACATCAGATCGAGCAGCGAGGCTTGTTGTTCAACTAACCCAGCGACACCAACTTCAAATAGTACAGGTATATGCACCAACATCAAGCCATACCGACGAAGAGGTTGAAGAATTTTATGAAGATATCAAAGAGTTAAACACCAAAGGGAAGCAACATATCAAACTCATCATGGGGGATTTTAATGCAAGAAGTGGACAATAGAAATAAGGAGAGACATCGGTTGGTAAATACGGATACGGGGAAAGGAATGAACGTGGCGATCAACTCATAGAATTTGCCGAAGCTGAAAATCTTAGCATCATGAATTCATTTTTTAAGAAGAAACTACAAAGAAAATGGACATGGAAACACCCCAATGGAGGAACCAGCGAAATTGACTATATCCTGGCAAACAAGAAATCAATTATTGAAGATTGCAGCGTACTGAACAGATTTAATACTGGAAGTGATCATCGAATGGTGAGATGTAAAGTGTGCTTAAATACTAAATTAGAACGGCAGAAGCTCATTAGGAAACAAGTAAGTAAGAGGGTGGATCTAATGAAATTAAAAGAAAATACCGAGGCATTCAAGTTGGAATTAAAAAATCGCTTTTCTGCACTGGAAGGACTTATTGAAGAAGTTGACATCTCAGAAGCAAATGAAAACATTGTTAAGACAATAATTGAAACTGCTGGGGAAATTGGTGGTGTAACCTGTAAAAAGCACAATAGCAAATTATCTGAGAAGACGAAACAGCTCATGAAAAGGCGAAGACTTATGAAGGTGGACAATCAAAATACCAGTTCCAGGATCGAGTATGTAGAACTTTGCAAAACTTTGCACAAAAACATGAAAGAAGATATAAGAAAATTCAATTGTGAGTTAGTAAGGAAGGCCATTGAAAGCAACAAGAGCCTTAGGGTTGTTAAAGGGAGTTTGTCTATTGGGAAGAAACACATCATTGCATTAAAAGGAAAGGATGGCACCGTAACAAGAAATAGGGAAGAAATACTTAGAAGAGTTGAAGAATTCTACAAAAATCTATACGAAAGTAACAGTGAATTAAACGAAGACATTGAAATAGTCGAAGGAACAGCTCCTAAAATCTTAAAAGAAGAAGTTTCATTTGCAATAAAAAGTATGAAGAAAGGAAGAGCCCCTGGTGATGATGGTATTACATTAGATATCCTAAAAGAAGCTGGAGAATATGTAGAAGACATACTTGCAAAATTCTTTACCAAATGTCTTAACAGCGGTAACATACCAAACCAATGGGATTCTGCAACAGTAATTCTTTTGCATAAAAAAGGTGATAAAGAGGATTTGAAAAATTACCGACCAATTAGCTTGTTACCTGCTATTTATAAAATCTTCACAAAAGTGCTAACACATCGCCTGCAGAAAAAATTAGATGCAGCTCAACCAAGAGAACAAGCTGGATTTCGAAGTGGATTCAGTACAGTGGACCATATTCAAGTATTAAGAGAATTAATTGAAAGAACACATGAATATGAACTTCCATTGTGTGTTGCATTTATTGACTATGAGAAGGCCTTTGACTCTATTAAAACATCAGCAGTCATCAACTCTTTAAGATCAGCAGACATTGAGGATGTGTACATTGACATATTGAAACGTGTGTATAAAAATGCAAGTGCAAAATTTCGGTTACATAAAGATACCAAAACTATCGAACTTGGCAAAGGTGTGAGGCAGGGAGATACCATTTCTCCAAAACTTTTTACTTCAGCTTTACAGATGATTTTTCAGCTGA
>QLNU02001205.1:0-10727 GCA_006491805.2 Dysdera silvatica | reverse complement strand
GAGGAAACAAAAATATAAGTTGACAACACTGAGCTAGAAATTGCTGATTCATATATTTACCTTGGCCAGCTGATTTCAATGGATGGCAACATTATGAAAGAACTCAACAGACGTATTAAACTTGGCTTGAGTGCATTGGGAAGAAACAGTTTTATCTTGAAGGGGAAATTGCCTTTGTATCTAAAAAGAAAGGTTTTCAACCAGTGTGTATTGCCAGTCCTCTCTTATGGATCGGAGACATGGAGTCTAACAATGGCAGCAATACAGAAGTTACAGACAACCCAAAGGAGAATGAAGAGGTGCATGCTTAGAAAAACTAGGAAAGATCGAAAAAGAAATACTTGGGGGAGAGAGCAGACTAAAGTAAAGGATATTATTGTTAAAGTAAAACGGCTGAAATGGCGATGGGCTGGGCATATTGCAAGAAGAACTGATCAACGATGGACAACAGAAATTCTGAACTGGATTCCAAGAGACCACCGAAGACCTAGAAAACGTCCTCAAACTAGATGGGTGGATGAAATAAGAAAACAGGTTGGGGTGACGTGGAAGCGAATTGCTCAGGATAGACTTGTGTGGAAAGCATTTGGAGAGACCTTCATCCAGCAGTGGATAGATAATGGTTGAATATGATGATGATATATATATCATCATCATCATCATCATATTCAACCATTATCTATCCACTGCTGGATGAAGGTCTCTCCAAATGCTTTCCACACAAGTCTATCCTGAGCAATTCGCTTCCAAGTCACCCCAACTTCTTTTCTTATTTCATCCACCCATCCAGTTTGAGGACGTTTTCTAGGTCTTCGATGACCTCTTGGAATCCAATTGAAAATTTCAGTTGTCCATCGTTGATGAGTTTTTCTTGCGACATGCCCAGTCCATAGTCATTTCAGCATTTTTACTTTAACAATGATGTCCCCTACTTTAGTTTGCTCTTTCACCCAAGTGTTTCTTTTGCTATCTCTCTTAGTTATTCCAAGCATGAAGCTCTCCATGCTCCTTTGGGTTGTCTGTAACTTCCATGTTGCTCCAACTGTTAGACTCCATGTCTCTGATCCATAATAGGGGCTGACAATATACACTGGTTGAAGACCTTTCTTTTTTGACATAAAGGCAATTTTCACTTCAGGATAAAACTGTTTCTTCCGAATGTACTCCAGCCATGTTTTATACGTCTATAGTTCTTTCATAATGCTGTCTTCCGTTGAAATCAATTGGCCCAGGTAAATATATGAATCAGCAATTTCTAGCTCAATGTTAGGGGGATGTATAATGCAGTAGGACCAACTTATAATGAGCCTGCATTTAGTGAATTTCCGGATATAGCTAGGAAAATATGGATTTTGTTTGGTATAATGATTAAACGCAATACCATTTAACCGCTTTTAGGGAAGAACTCTTTTTTGGACACCGGATTTAATTAGCAAATAAAAAAAGTAAAATAGGAAATCAAACTTTTTGTAAAAATGCCGTCGTTATGTGCGTTTGGACGTTATAACCGATTTCCACTGCATTTTTATAGAGTTGGAAGGAAATTTCCTTAACCTTCCCCTCGTGGCTCCACCACTGGTATGCACCATGTCTGTCACACCATGTCTGGTAGTAGGTCTAGCCACCATGTCTAATAGTAGTATACACCATGTCTAGCCACCATGTCTAGTAGTAGTATACACCATGCCTAGCCACCATGTCTAGTAGTAGTATACACCATGCCTAGCCACCATGTCTAGTAGTAGTATACACCATGCCTAGCCACCATGTCTAGTAGTAGTATACAGCATGCCTAGCCACCATGTCTAGTAGTAGTATACACCATGCCTAGCCACCATGTCTAGGTGGAACCCCTTTTATAAACATTATTGAAGGGAAACCTAAAAGGCCATTATTTATCACGACTTGAAAATAGGCAATAAACTAGTATAAAAAGGAAGTAGTATTTTTCTATTGTTACGAGGTATTTCTTACAGTTAAGCTCTATCTACGGGGCTATATAGAAAATTTACGGAAATTACATATTTTCTTGTAAATTTCAGCTATATTTTTATACAAATCGCTCACGGAAACCTTGGAGGGTCCTCGCTGTAGCTCGAGGCTTTTAGGGACACGCTCTGAGAAACGTTGGGTTTGGGGATGCGGAGTGATAAAATTTCTTACCGAACGTTTCAAAGAATTTCCGGATGTTTGTGTTGCTGAGTAAATTCCGCTTCCGGAGATAATCGGAAGAGTATCCGGATATGAACATGGCTGTGATCTCTGCAGTGTAAACCAAGGCGTTGATTAAACCATTCTGAAAAAAAAAGGGAAATAATTAAATAATCATTAGAATCTAATTAAGATTACTTACTAAAGTTTCATTGGCGGATCCAGCGAGGGGCGGAGGGGGCGATCACACCCCCACCCCGTCAGGGTTAAATAGAAAAAGATATAGACGATGAAGAATATTTTACACGTTGTTTGTTACGACTGTAATAAATAAAAATTTTACACCAGTCTCCAAGTCTTGGAGAAACGCGATCCAGACTTTTTTCCACGAATCTACAAGCTACTCACTTTGCAAACTACGTTTCAGTAAGTGTTGCTTCAGCAGAACGTAGTTTTTTTTTATCCTTGAAGCACCGTCAAACTTAGCTTCAAACGCAGATGACAGAAGAGACTTTTAATACACAGGTAAACATACAAGTAACATATAAGGTAGCGGGCCACTTAAAGAATTTTCGTGGATTATGCGAGCCAGCGGTTTCTTAAAAAAAAAGGAAACCCCCCCGCCAAAAAAAAACAACCGTAACTTGCTTTTAACAGCCTCCCTTTTCTTCCTCCAGTTTCTTCTTGTTATTTGTTTGTGCACTTCCAATATAGAAAGGGGTCACCTATGCTGTCCGAACAATTTTTCCTTATTTTTGAAAAAAACTAAAATTTTTGTTTGGGAATTTTTTCATTTCAAACAGTTGTAGGCGGGCCGGATTAACATTGTTCGCGGGTCGGATTGTGGCTCGCGGGTTGTATGTTGGACAACCCTGGTATAAAGGAAGGCAAGTAATATAACAACATTTACCAAAACTAAAAATTTCCCCTGTGAGGGGGGGCCCCCGAAACCGCTCCCCGTAAGAACATCCTGGATCCGCCATTGTAAAGTTTTAATATCTTCCTTACCATTACTAAAAAATCATCAAATACAGTGAAATCTGGCTATAACGATAATCTGTCTGTATCGTTATAGACTCCATAACGATATTTTTTCAATTTGACTGTAACGATAATCTATGCCGTTATAGACTCTATAACGATACTTTACGCCGGTCGCGACAGATATAGGGTGTATCACATTCAGCCTCGTCTATAACAATAAAATGTCTATAACGATATCTTTTCAATTTGACTGTAACAATAATCTGTCTACATCGTTATAGACTCCATAACGACAGCTTTTCAATTTGACTGTAACAACAATCTGTCTATATCGTTATAGACTCCATAACGACAGCTTTTCAATTTGACTGAACGATAATCTGTCTATATTGTTATAGACTCCATAACGATATCTTTTTAATTTGACTGTAACGATAAACTGTCCATATCGTTATAGACTCTATAACGATTCTTTACTCCGGTCTCGACAGATATAGGGTATATCACGTTCAGCTTCGTCTATAGCAATAAAATGTCTATAATCACATTTTTCCAATACCCCTTGAGTAATGCTATTGACAGATGTCAATGTATTATAATTACAATTTATTGTTTACAATATTCATGTGGAAAAAATAAATGAAAAAAAAAAAAAAGCGTGTTCTTGTGGAGTATTTTTCTTCTCCCCCTCTCTGTTTATTTAAATAGGTTGGAACTAGACGCGCATTGTCCATAAAATAAATTTAAAAGTCAACTACACTAAAGCCTTCTTGTTACCTATGATTTAACACTAAAATCATATGCTTATATATGTGTAGAAGGACTCGTATATAACGAGGATCTTGGGACCAACGCAAATGCTCGCTAAACCCGTTTTGGAATTCGAAATTTCAAACTTTGGAAATAAATAAAGCAACAATTTTATCAACTTTTTAGGCGTAGTGATACTAACGCCGATGGTATGGCGTGATTAGATGGTGAAACGTTCGAAAGAAAAGAAATGTTTTTGCGTTTGGTGGAGCACAATCACACGACCTCCCACTTGCCAGGCAGGTATTCGATCGGCAAGTGGGAACGTCGTGGGATCGTGCCCCACCGAACTCAAAAACGTTTCTTTTTTTTGCAAACGTTTCACCATCTAACCACGCCATAACATCGGCGTTAGTATTAATACTCCTAATAATCGATGATAAAAATTGTTTCTTTATTTAATCTGCGTAGTTCTCAACTTGTATAAAAATTTGGAAACAAAGCCCATATAGCGCAAGTAATATATATATGAAATAATATTCCGCTTTGATTTGCATCGGGTTCTGAAGAAGGCGGCCATTTTTTTTTTTTATCTAACTCAATTTTGCACAGCGATTCACGTTAGAAGTTATATCGATAAGGAAAGTTGTTTTACAGCAAATTCATATCCCCACTTTGCATTGACTTTTTTTCTACTGTCCTTCCCCAACTTTGTTTTTAAAGAAAATTTTAAAAAATATTTTTTTACAAACCTTTTGGATAGGAAAATGCAAGACGTCCGATAGGTAGGCTGGCAGTTTTGTAAGAAGAGATGTGAAACCCCAAGTACCAGCAAATTTGGCAATTGTGACAGCCCAGACAGCTCGAGAAGTCACGATTTTTTTCCAAGGGATGGGAGGAGGCTAGAAGGAAAAAAAAAAATGTTAAAAATAAAAATGATAGAATTATTATGGTTACGTAATCTATAATTCTTGTTTTAAGAATTGCTGATATAAAATATACAGTTAAAAAATTAAGATTATGAAATATTCACAGTTCTGGTTGCACAATTACGAAGAAAACGATTTCCAATTAGAAAACTCATGGCAACAGAATATGAAATTATGGCAACTAATAATAATGCAATAAAATATGCAATTATGCAATTAATATAATGCAATAAAATATGCAATTATGGCAATTAATAATAATGTAATAAAATATGCAATTATGGCAATTTAATAATAATGCAATAAAACATGCAATTATGGCAATTAATAATAATGCAACAAAATATGCAATATATGGCAATTAATAATAATGAAATAAAATATGCAGTTACGATTGCAGAAAAATTAATCAGAAAAATTCATTATAAATAGGAAATCAGAAAAATTAATTATAAAATAAAATCAGAAAAATTAATATAAAATAAAAAATCAGAAAATTAATTATAAAATAAAAATTAGTTATAAGATATAAAATTCGGTTCAATATTATAATAAAATATATATGTATATAATAGAAAAATAGTAACTTACCTTGAATAATTATTAGAATTTTCTATGTTGTATGTATTAGTATAGTAGTATATTGTATGTATTAGTATAATAGTATATTGTATTAGTATAATAGTATATTGTATTAGCATAATAGTATATTGTATTAGTATAGTAGTATATTGTATGTATTAGTATAGTAGTATACTGTATGTATTAGTATAGTAGTATGTTGTATGTATTAGTATAGTAGTATATTGTATGTATTAGTATAGTAGTATATTGTATGTGTATAGTACTAGTATTTCTTATTGTATCTAATTATTGAGGAAGTTTGTTTGGTTCTGTGGCGTTTCACGATTTCAATAAATGATCGGAAAATAGAAGTTGTCCTTACTTTCCTATCTCCTGATGTCTGTGGAAGGTTTTGCATAATGTACATCAGTTCCTTTTTAGAAATACGTGGGTGCTCTGCCGGTGTGTTGTAAACAAGCATAGTCCAGAATACAAACCAAACGAGTCCGATAGCGCCTAAACCGAGAGAGAGAGAGAGGGGAAAACACCAGGTGTTATAAAAACGTCCGTAATCAAATTCAACAAATCGTCGATTTATAAGTTAATCATTGTTCTTATTTCAACATGTTTTAGCATTTTTACAGATTAATTTCATAGTAAAAAAAAATAAAAAAAATACTGGAATAAGATATTTCAGGAATTTTTGCAGGGTATATATATATATATATACTAGCGTAAATGAGATAAAATTATAGGATTTTTAAACATTTTATAACGCTCATGCTACTTTTTTTTCGCATTCTGTTGATGCTATTCTTCTTCATTTTATCCTCTTTCATCTTCCTCCTCTTTTCTTTTTATCTCCCACTTCATCCTTTCCACTTTCCTTTTCACCTTCTTTTTTATCTATTTTCTTTTTTTCTTTTTTTTATCATATTACTCATCTCCTTTTTCACCTTCAATTTTATCTATATTCTTCTCTAATTCTCTTCTATCTTAATCTATCTTTTTATCTTCATCTTTCCTATTTTCTTTATCTTCTCTTTTATCTTCATCTTTTCTATTTTCTTCATCTTCTCTTTTACCCTCTTCATCTTCTCTTTTACCCTCTTCATCTTTTCTATTTTCTTCATCTTCTCTTTTACCCTCTTCATCTTTTCTATTTTCTTCATCTTCTCTTTTATTTTCTTCATCTTTTCTATTTTCTTCATCTTATCTTTTATCTTCTTAATTTTTTCTATCTCCTTCATTTTTCCCATCTCCTTCATCTTCTCTTTTATCTTCTTCCTTTTCTTTTTTATCTTCTTCATCTTTTCTATATTCTTCATCTTTGCTTTATTTTCTTCGTTTTCATCAGCTCCTCCTTTTCCTCCTTTTCGTAAAAATTAAGAATAAGGATGTGCAAAGGAGATAAAGAAATATTTTATCCATTCGGGTAAGGAGTACCTCAATTCGATAATGACGCCACCGTTGAAGAGGAATCTGTGAGTCTCTTAAGGGAACACATTTTAAGCTTCCATTTTAACTTAAATACTATGCTATAATGAACTTAAGAGACGCTCAAAATTATTCAATGAGAAATTCCACCCACCTTAAAACGAATTGTTAAATTACGTTTGAGGAACTTACCACAAAAACCGAACAGTTCAAAAATGTACACATTTCGTTCTTGTCCGAAAGGGAGCGAAATAATTTGATTTTTGTAGAATTACAATCGCTACAAACTTATATTTTTCATGTTTTGTTTAGTTTCTGCCAAAATTGCGTTGTATATAGTGTAACGCGAGCGGAATCGAACACGAAGATGGCGCTGTAACCTAGAACCATATAAAAAATGGCCATATAAAAACCATATAAAAAAATGGAACCATATAAAAAATGTTTGATTCTTGTAGAAAATCCCTTGTTTGTTTGTAGTTCGAATAAAAAGTTCAGGACTTTCGGCAGAATAGAGCACTTGCAATTCTTTATAAACGTGCTAAGGAGACAATACAATGGTCTTTTAATTTTTCAATTCTGAAGTGAATTAGCAACGCCCAACCGAAACAGCTGTTCAAGCATTTCTGGGTATTTTAGTTATGGAAAAAGGAGCATTTCTCGGTATTTTAGGTATGGAAAACTGAGCATTTCTCGGTATTTTAGTTATGGAAAAAAGAGCATTTCTCCGTATTTTAGTTATGGAAAAAAAAGCGCATTTCTCGGTATTTTATTTATAGAAAAAAAAGAGCATTTCTCGGTATTTTAGCTATGGAAAAATCCGAATACACGATTACCGTTTTTCATCATTTATTAAAATTACCCAAAATTATATCGAAAAAAATAGCGAATATTTATGCTAAAATATGATATATATAAATTTAAACATGATAAGTTATGAGCCCGTAAAAATTGGAGCCCTGTATAGGCGCTCCGATAAATTTTATGAAATTTGCCCCCTTCTTCACCGAGTAGTACGCATAAATTATGCTGTATACAGAGTCGAGGTTGCATTGTGCGCGGCAAAGAGGTCAAATGCCCAGCGCCCGGTGTCTTATATATAGCCCCAAGTGAGCTTTTAGCAGCAAACAAACATAATTTTTATTAAAACATAATTGGTTGAGAGAGGTGGAGGGGCCGATCTGCTAAAATATCTAGGCATAAACGCAGAGTTTCCGACATTACCGGGTGGTGGGGGGTTTTGGCCTCTATGGGGCCCAGTATAACTCACCTGCACTTGTAGTCATACTTTCTGCCTCCAGCTCTGTACAGAGTATACGACATTTTCTTCAATATTTAACTCTAGGTATCAAAACGCTCCGTTAAATCATAGGCGGATTCGGAGAAAGATTTGGGGGGAATGTAAAATACAGTAGGACCTATATATATATAACGAGCTCGCATTTAGCGAGTTTCCAGATATAGCGAGGAAATTTTGGATTTTGTTCGGTATGATGATTAAACGCAATAATTTTTAATCGTTTTTAGCAGACAAGTCGTTTTTCGACTCCAGATTTAACGCGTAATTGAAAAATATCAAGCTTTTTGTAAAAATTTCGTCGTTATATGAGGTTGATCGTTATAATCGGCGTTCGTTATAACAGATTTCTACCGTATTTTTGTGGATTTGGGAAAGTGAATCCCACACCCCGAATCCGCCACTATTTAAACACGAGCCCAGAATACTTATTGACTATTCAATAGTTAATTTGAAATATCATCTTTATAAGTTAGCTCATTTTTATTTAATATTTTTAATCTTACTGGGTGTCAGGTATAATGAAGTACCCAGAAGACTTTCAAGGGTAGGGGCGATTTGCTTCAGGTTCCTATTTTTGTTTGTTTGGCTTTTTTATGGCGCAAGAGCATCTGGGCTATACTGCGCCAAAGGTTCCTATTTTTACTAAGGCTCAGATATTTTTCATTTCATTTTCTATGGTACAATTCCAGCTCGAGGTGGGGAGCCATCGCCCCACTTGAAGCCGCCAGTGGCCAGGGTAATAGTAAAATAATGTAATAGCGATTACATTGTGTAATAATGTTTTTCTTCCTTTTATTTGGAATGCAATTTTGATTTTTGTGACGGGGATTTCTGTAGTAGTTATTGTAAATAACATGATCCATTCTTTGTATAATAAATTTTATTCATGAACCCATATTTCGTCGAGCAGGATTTGTTAATTTAAATACGTACAAATGAAGTCAGAGTTGTGATATAAAAATTCGCGAAATTAGAATTTAGTTACTATTTTGTCCAATAGATGGCAGCACGACGAATCGAGAATTGGAACAATCGATCTTTTTTGCAACAGACTTGACCGTGTCAAAATCCCTGTTTTATTTGGCAATTCGCGCACGAAGATAAGCAATACCGTAAATTGGGGTCGTTAACTCGTTCCCGAATACATATTTCGTAATGAAAGGATAGAACGAAATTGACCACTCTAGTTCTTCGGGTTCAACCGAAAGTTACTCCGTTTTGAGATTTCGAAAGAAACGTTGTTGCAACAACTTTCGAACTTTTAACTCTTTTCGTTTTTATTTTGGACGAGATTTTCTTTCTCTGAAGAAATGCGATATAGGGCGTACACGGGTGGGACTTGATTTTTCATAAAAAATCTCTGAACTCGCAGTAATTCCATTCAAACAATGAAATTGGAAAGGCTCTCACTCAGGTCTGCAGCCAGGATAAAGGGGCAATTGAGGTCAAGCAAAGGGCATATGGTGCACAGGGCACCCAGTGATTGTTATATATATATATATATATCATCATCATCATCATATTCAACCATTATCTATCCACTGCTGGATGAAGGTCTCTCCAAATGCTTTCCACACAAGTCTATCCTGAGCAATTCGCTTCCACGTCACCCCAACCTGTTTTCTTATTTCATCCACCCATCTAGTTTGAGGACGTTTTCTAGGTCTTCGGTGGTCTCTTGGAATCCAGTTCAGAATTTCTGTTGTCCATCGTTGATCAGTTCTTCTTGCAATATGCCCAGCCCATCGCCATTTCAGCCCTTTTACTTTAACAATGATGTCCTCTACTCTAGTTTGCTCTCTCACCCAAGTGTTTCTTTTTCGATCTCTCCTAGTTATTCCAAGCATGCACCTCTCCATGCTCCTTTGCGTTGTCTGTAACTTTCGTATTGCTCCAACTGTTAGACTCCATGTCTCTGATCCATAAGAGAGGACTGGCAATACACACTGGTTGAAGACCTTTCTTTTTAGACACAAAGGCAATTTCCCCTTCAGGATAAAACTGTTTCTTCCAAATGCACTCCAGCCAAGTTTAATACGTCTGTTGAGTTCTTTCATAATGTTGCCATCCATTGAAATCAGCTGGCCAAGGTAAATATATGAATCAGCAATTTCTAGCTCAGTGTTGTCAACTTGTATTTTTGTTTCCTCTACAAAATTATTGAACATGATCTTAGTTTTTTGTAGGTTCATCTTGAGTCCAACTTCTTTACTTCTAGTTGAGAGCTCTTGTACCATGTCTTGGAGTTCTGATGGGTTCGTTGAAAAAATAACAATGTCATCAGCAAACCGCAGATGATTTAAATATTCACCATTTATTTTTATTCCCTTGTTATTCCAATTTAATTGCAAAAAAATTTCGTGGTGAGCAAGTTTCCGCCTTAGACAGTTTTCACGGTATATATATATATGGCCTGCAAAAGGGTTGCTGGTATCTAACTGGAAGGAGACCCACACGCTGAACGTATGTGACGATGTGTGGAACCGGCCGGGCCAGTAACCTAGTGTCCTACCCCGCCTTCAAGTGGTGCAGGCTGAGCTTTCTATTTAAGAGGCAAATTAATATTTGCTGCACGGATGGAAAGGCGGAAGGGGAGGGCTAATTCACCAACC